>JAJMCI010000116.1:0-44685 GCA_030565705.1 Metschnikowia baotianmanensis
AAAAAAAAAAAAAAAAACACCATGCAGGAAGCACTATTTCCCGTCCGATCAATGTTAGTTAAGCTGCATAGGGCCACACTGAGTAGTGTAGTGGGAGACCATATGCGAAATTGTGGTGCTGCAATCTTTTTTTTCTTCCCACCTAGAATTCTAGACTTTGTCACCACTAAAAAATACAATCAAAATTAATAGCAAATTCATTTTCGTATCTCGAAAAATTGAATTGCCTCTCAACTTTTAGATAAGTCGTATTTGTTTTAGTTTGCGTGGATAACCGGTCAACCTGCATCACATATGGCAGGCCATCATTGATCCGGAAATCATCTTTGCGAAGAATGTTTTCTAAAACGCCCCAATCATGATAAGAAATAAAGTGATGCTCCAGCAAAAAGGTTGAAGAATTACAATTTTAGGTTTAATTTGTCACAGGTGCTTAAAGGAGTTTCTATGAAATGATTGTTCTTCCTTTGTTCTGGTGGAACCAAGTGAATTGGGCGTTTTGGGGAAGTTTACCGGCTCAGATGAAGCAAAACTTCATGTGATCTCAAGAGTCACGGGTTTAGTAACACGCGTGAACCATATTATAGCTTGTTAAATTCCCCAAAGTGAAATAACTCAGATAGCCGTTATGTATGAGAGAACATACCGAGAGCGATCATGAGGTTTGCAATTGAAGCCGTTAAAAAGATATGAATGTTCAAAGCAGGCCAAAGACTGTTAAAGAGGTTTTTGTTTTGCAAAAAATTAGATTTTGGGCTGACTTCAAGAAAAGCGAAAACTAGATTCCGCTAGGAGTGCTTCTTTCGTGAGAAGTCGTAACCTCTTCGTGTACAATCATGAGTGCACCATGCACACGTTCTACCGAAGCTCAGAGTACGAATTGTAGGTTTTTATAAATAGAATAATGTATTAGAATAAGAAAGAAATATAAGAAATAATTATGTAGGTTTGTAGTGCAGAGTGCGTAATAGTTTCATGAGCAGGCTTGTTTCGTCTTCTTAGAAGACAGCCTGGGCTGGAGGAAGAATGGAGGAAGTGAGTGCCAGAGAAAAGTTTGGAGTCTGGTGGAAAGCCGTCCTTCCCGTCGGATCCACAGTTTTTTTAAGACCATAAGAGGAGATTCCTCTTATCGTCTGTGGCCGTCTTGGGCTTGGCTTCTGGAAGTCCTCGTCGCCAATTTCGGCCAAGACCAGGTATGGGTTAGCAGCGAATCCGGATTGGGACACGGCCTGTTTTGTGTTCTCCATGAAAGAACCAACCAGGACTGTTCCAGCCCGAGACTCACCAGCATTTCCATGTGTAGTGGTGCGAGAGTTTCTACGCCTCCTACCCTGGAATCTCCATTCTGACTCAGATGTTCCAGGTGTGGTGGTGCCCGGGGTCTCAAAAGTGAGTTCAGTGCCCGCACTGAAGTCTACAATCTCGAAGAGATAAGGTTTCTGAGGAGAAACAGGAGAAGAGGCCCCGGTGTCTTTGTCAGAGGCACCAGGTGAGTGGTTCTCACAAGAAGGCGAGGGTGTGAGAAGCTTCCAGAGTTTTTCAGCAATAGAAAAGCCAGAAGAGAGGGTGGGAGCATCACAAGGAAACTCCGCATAGGGAAAGTCAGAGTCAGAGTCAGAGCTAAGGTCGTGATTCATATCGTGACTTTCAGTCTCAGAAAGAGAGAGGTCATTCTTTGGAAGGTGTATCCAGGCTCCTGGAAGTGTCCCAGAGCCCAGAGTGGCAAATAGCCCCTGCCCCGGAAACTCTAAAAAGAATGAAATTAGAGAATAGGCAGCGGGGCCGAGCCCGGTGATGTCCAAGAGGTAAATCAGGAGTCCAAAGTGGACAAGTGCTCGTTCAGCAAAACACATTTGGCGTCTCGTGAAAAAGAAAAGTGGTAGCAAAAAAACTGGGAAAAAAAAGAGCGAACCCCGGGCTATATAGGAAATTTCGTTTTCTGCTATGCTAGTCTTCCGCGTTAGCATAGTAAAAAGCGGTTGCGAAAACGTGCCTGTCATTTTTTTGCCAACGCGGAGTTTGTGGAAGTTCACAGTTGGGAGGGGGACGGGGGATTATGTAAGCATAAGTGAATAATGGGGCCATGAGATGAATCAAAGAAAAACAATAACAATGATGAACACAAAAAAGAACGATAAAGAATGACTGTTAGATCAAACTTCAGGTATCATAAGAGTCGCGTGAGAAGTAGATAACTTGTCTGCTGTGTACCTCCCTCATGTAAAGGAAGCATCTAACAAAACTCTTGGGAGAAATACAAATGGAAAATTTGTATTCTGGTTACAGGAGACTGAAAAGTTAGTTTCTGCAACCTTTATTACCTATCTTTAGAAACAGTCTTCCTTCAAGGTGAAGAAAAGTTCATTTGCGACCATTGGCTGCGAAGTACAATGAATGCCTATGTTCTAGTAGCTCAGATTGATGAAGCCTTCTTGTAGACCATATTTTTTGATAGATACAATCGTTGAATCAAAGAGAGACAGCTAAAATCCACGAGTAAAACAATGGCGGGAAAAGGAGCATAAAAGTGTAGTATCTAAGACTCTCCATTCCGCTGTTGGAATTCAGCTAGTCAATGATGACTTGCATGCTCACAGGAATTTCAGTACAAATCTCTGAACTCTTTCCCCTTACTCATTTTCTCACTCGAATCTTTCTTACTTTTACTGACCTCATCTATCAAAAAAAAAAAAATAGGTGTTCCCAAATAAACTCTCCACAGGGACTGATAAAGTCGTTGGGGGATTGTGTCTTTCTGAAGAGCAAAAAGTTCCATGAGATTAAGATCAAAGGTAGGAATTAGGAACCTGCACTGCTATGGTTAAATTCTTATCAAAGACTCATCTTATAATGCGGTAAAATATTAGAAGGATCATTTCTACAGCATTTACTGCCCTCAACCGATAAGCACTTTCCTTTCGATTTCCGTCAATGTTCCAAAGATAAAAGACCTAGGTAGAGAGACAACAAAAAAGTATTGATTCTTTCCAAGTCTTTCAGAGGCAAGAATAGAGTTACAATCTCTGACCAGAAAAAGAGGAAAATACTCGGGCTATGTGATTGTTGCTTTTGTGAAAGTCTTGGCGGGAGAAATCTTGGCGGGAGAAATCTTGGCGAGATAGGTCTTGGCGGCTAAGACAAATCCAAAATCAGTTAGAACTGACGAAGAGAAAAAATAACAGAGCTGGGCTAATTAAGTGTATATTAAACACTTACTTAGACAATTCAACATATTTAAAGTCTCGGAATAGCCCTCCAAACCGTCTATCCTGAATGATTGGCGGTGGAAAGACCGTTGTATCACGTGACCATACACTAACCTGTATCTAAGCGAGTGACGGAATGGCGTGTGCCCCCCGCGCCAGCGCACGTGACTGATAAGACAATGTGCGACACATTCTGCAGCCGCACGAACAATAAACGTGGAACAATGAGAACAAACAAGACAATAAACAAGATGAAAAATGGGGAAATAATTGTTGGTCACGTGACTTCATGCGATATCTGAACAGGTCACGTGATCTAACCCTGAATCCTCACTTTTTACCTCCCTATACCCCCTCTTTTCGTTTTAAACACACGCCACACTTTTCAATCCCGGGGCCTTTCGCGCAGTTGGTTCCAGATCTAGGGCCAGGACAGGCCCCATGCAAGTAGGCCCGCGCCGTCAAAAAAAAAAAAAAATAACCATGAGATTGGCCGACCTGTGTTATCTTGGAATTGTCTCACATGTCGACCATTTCCGGGTACGTCTGGAGATTTTGGGATTAAAAAGAAAAGAGTTGGTTCATACTGGTCACATGATTCCGTTATCACAAAAAGCCACGGAAAAAACCCCTAATTAACCATCAAAAAACCATTAAATATCGTTATTTTTCTTGGATGATTTCTCGCATCGTTATCGCAGATAGCCTGGCGTATTTATATATATACCATCGCGAGAAAGAGCACATGGGGCCATGCCGCCCCGCAGCGCAAACCCACCCAGAACGAAGAGGTGAAGCACGTCTCTTTCAAAACGTCAAAAACATCGAATTTCTCCCCGAAACACACCAAAAACACACATTTTATTTTACGAAAACCACCGTTTTTTTTCACACAATGGAGCTCCCCCGGTCCCCGCTCTTCCCCGACGCGGCGTTGGCGTTATCGCCGGGCCGTTCCGAGGACCACGGCACGCTTCTTCCGCAGTTACCGCGGACGCCTCTCATTCTGACGTCGACGCTCCAAGTATTCGTAGTTCCCGCCGAAAAACACCTTTTTGTGCAAGGTTTTAAACCTGCAGAGTACGCCACGAGACCGCCCACGTTGCTCCGGGGCCTGCTCGTGTTGCGGGTGTTGAAGCCGAACAAAATCAAGGCGCTCAGTCTCACGTTCAAAGGCGCCCAGAAAACCGAGTGGCCCGAGGGCATCCCGGCGAAACGCAGCCTGTATGTAGAAAACAACGACCTCGTGAACCACCTGTGGCCGTTCTATCATAGCGACAACCCTCTCCCGAACAACGGCGCGGCGATTGTGGTTCCGTCGGCCAAACACGGGACGTATGATGATGTCTCGCATTTGAGCCTAGATGTGCACCCCTCCCACTCCAACTCGAACGTGAACTTGAACTCAATCGTGAACCAAAACTCAAATTCGAACTCAAACTTTCCCAATGCGGGCTCGCCGGTGCTCCACTTGCCTGTCCCTGAAAACACAGGCTTCACGGCGTCGTTGAAGAAAATGGCGTCCTCCACATCGCACAGTTTATCTCCGGTGAGCTCTTTCCCCGACCTCACGGCGGTTCTCTCTTCGCAGAGCATGACGAGTGACACAAAACCGGGCTCCTTTGTCCCGGGCGATTACGTGTACAATTTCGAGCACCCGATCCCGGCACTGACGCCGGAGACTATCCACGCCAACTTCGGGTCCGTGGAGTACTACCTTGAGGCCAACATCACGCGACTGACCACGTTCAAATCGCATCTCAGCGGGCGGCTCCCCATCGACGTGGTGCGCATATCATGTGACAACAGCGTCGACGAGAACGAGCCCATCGTCATCGAACGCGACTGGGAGGACCAGTTAAGGTACGAGATCATCGTCGCCAGCAAGTCCGTCGTGTTGGACCTGTACCTCCCGATGTCGTTCCGATTCATCCCGCTTTTCGGGAAGGTGGCCTTGCACAGAATCAGAATCTACATCACAGAGGACTGCAACTACTACTGCCGCAACAAGACGGTCCACCGGGCCGAGCCGTTGCGCAAGTTTCTCTTGCTTGAACACAAGGCGAAGAAAAACCACTCTCTTCTTTCCGAAAACGGCGGCGGGTCCTCTGTTTTCGACCCCGAGGAGGAGATCTTGCCTCGCGAGTTGGAGTTCCAGGTATTCGTTCCGTCTGTCGTGAACAAGAAGCTCGAATACACGATCCACCCGGACACAGCGGTGGAAAATATCCAATGCAACCACTGGATCAAAATATCCTTGCGAATCTCGAAACAGGACCCTGAAACCCCGACTAAAAGGAAACACTTCGAGATCCTGATAGACTCCCCCATCCACCTCTACTCGCCTTTGGCTGCACACAACAACACGCTTCTTCCAGTGTACACTAACGAGCCGGAGTTCTTGCCTGAGTACACGCAGATCCCACCTACCTCGCCTGGCGTCACAACCATCGATGCCTCGAATCAGCAAACAAGCCAGCTGCTTCTAGCTGTGTTCGGGAGTGCTACAAATTCAAACACAAGCGCCAACCGTGCCGGGCCCGAGCGCTTGTCGCGACCCACGTCTCCAATCCAGTTCCAGCACATTGCATGTTCGAGCCGAAATGCAGGACCAATACGGAGAGACTCCAATATGCACCTCGAGGCAAACTTGTACAAGCCCGAAAACGACGAGGTCTTGAGTGCCATTGGCTCTCCACAGGCCACTGCTTTTAGTCCCATCGGCTCGCCTGCACTTAGCCCCGTAAGACGCCCGCCAGAGCCTTCCATGGATCCTCCACCGTTCAACACCAGAGGTGTTACCGAGGACACCCTACCCCCAGTCTATGAGCCGGGCTATGGGCGCGAATCGTCAACGATGAATCTATCTCCTTTGAGGCTAGACTCGCCCGCCAGTTTATCACGTGACCACTCTTCCACTTCTGTGAACATCAAAGACAAACTCAACATGCTGTTTGAGACTCGGGGCAGGAAGACCTCCTCTGAAAAAGCGTCGTTGAAGAGTACTGACTCAATCCCGAGATCGGAAAGAAGTGGAAGAAATGGACAGGATACAGGAAGCACCAAGGATCTCGATGCGATGGATCCACTAAGCAAATCAAGCGACACAGTCGAGAGGGGGTCTGTCTCGGACCGAGGCTCCATTAGGAGTTCGATTTCTTCTCGAATGAGCACTAGAGAAGGCCATGCTAATGGCAATAGTGGGAATTTCTTACCCCAGTTCTACACTGAACCACCAAAGAATAAGCTGGCTGAAATAGAGAACCATACTACCGTTGAGGGCAGCACCGATATCGCTGATTTGGGCGCACCTCACATTCAATCGGCACAGGCGATCATATCAAGGAACTCATCGTTGTCCCTGGTTAACTATAGGACCAACCTACTGGAAGAGTGTGATCTTGATCAAACGCTCCCGCTTTTGTCGCTAACATCTACGGGAAATGAGCCAAGGTTACTGATGGACTCCGTCAGGC
Source organism: Metschnikowia baotianmanensis (assembly GCA_030565705.1). Taxonomy (NCBI): domain Eukaryota; kingdom Fungi; phylum Ascomycota; class Pichiomycetes; order Serinales; family Metschnikowiaceae; genus Metschnikowia; species Metschnikowia baotianmanensis. The sequence goes on from JAJMCI010000116.1 coordinate 6,683, forward strand.
AGTTCGACGCCATGGGGTCGATGACGGATCTCGTGACGTCCAGCAGGTTTGACGAGCGGCGGCCATCCACTACATTGACATCTTTTAGAAACAACAGATTGAGCAGACATTACTTTGAGGAGACGGCAGACGAAGACACAGAGCAGAGTGCACAGAATTCATGGAAACCGCGGCAGAAGAGTTTTGGAGTGGTCCCTGATCTGTTCCCGGAAGTGATCACAGATGTGAGTAGACAGAGCAGTCAGCTGGAAGAAGAGTTGGAAGGGAGCCAGGCCACGTTGAGCCAGATCAGCCACTCGCCCAAAGACTTGGTGTACAACGCTACAAGTGGGTTTCCTCAGATGACGTTGAATTAAATGCACTGGTTGATTACACATGCCATACTCAAATATTGAACTTCTCGGAAGTCTTGGTGTCGACGATCTTGCCATCCTTCTCCTCGAGCTCGCCGAGCCACTCATACAAGACAGCCAAGTCGCGGTTGGCAATGTCCTCCCGCTCACAGGCCTTGAGGTACCATTTCTTGGATACGTCTCCCAAAAACAACGAACGTTTGGCAGACTCGGCACACCCGGTGGCCAAAACCAAGTCTTTCTTGGTCAACTTGGTGATGAAGCCTCCCTGGTATCCCACATCTGCAGGCAAACCGGCCTCGGGGTACACATCTGGAATGGGGCAGTTGTCAACGGAGGCCCAGGACTTTCCTGTGGACACAGACACAAGCTTGGCGTATTGCTGCAAGTTCAAGTTGAACGCCTTGGCCAACTGGAAGGAGTCGGCCACGGCCAAGTTGGTCACAGCCAACAAGTAGTTGTTGGACAACTTGGCGGCAAGCCCGGAGCCGTGCTTGTCTCCACAAGGGAAAATGTTTTTACCCATGATATTCAACAACTTGGTCAACTCGGGTGACACGTCCTCGGGGGTTTTTCTGGAAAGCATGAAGGACAAGGAGGCCTTTCTCGCGCCGGCAACACCACCGGAAACGGGCGTGTCGATAAAGTCGAAGCCTGGAAGCTCCTTGGTGAGATATTCGTGGACTTCCACGGAGGTAGGGATGTCGATGGTGGAGGAGTCCAAAAGGGTAGTTTTGCCCTTGGACCCGCTCTTCTTTTGTGCGGCCACAAACTCCTCGGCAATGTACTTCACGTGCTTTCCTTCAGGCACCATGGTTATGAGAAAGTCCAAGGGCTTGTCGACCTTGTTCACGAAATCCGCGGTGCTGGAGAGTGGCTGCAACTTGTCCTTGTTGGCCGGGTTCTCCTTGGTGACCAGCTCCACAAACGCCTTGGTGGCCTCGGGCGCTACATCGTGCACGTAGAGTTTGTCCAGCGACTCCAACGCGTTGTAAACGTGCTTGGCCATGTACTGGCCCATCTGGCCCAAGCCAATGAAACCGTACTCTGCTTTTTGAGGGACGTTTTGCGAAAAGCATCTGCGGGCCGTGCGCTGGGCGTATGATCTGAGCATTTTTGTGGGGTTTGGTAGAAGTTTGAAGTTAAGTGTTTGGGGGCTTGAGGGTTGAAGTCTACAACAAAAGGGGTCGAGCGATATTTAAGAAATGTGGATCTGCAAGAAATTGCTGATATTTGCGCGTCTGTTGTGGATATAACAATTTGAACAATGGGTGTTCCGGAGGATTTGCCGGTTTTTTATACGAACGGCCCGAGCCCCGAGCACGCAGCTGCCCCACATTTCGCGTGCATTCGTGTGCGTTTCGCATGCACACTCGGGGATATCCACGGAACCAAATGAGGGGTTCTCTGAACTTTGAGTCCAAGATGTTGGACTCAAATCTTGATAAAAATGTTTGATGAGAAATTTCGAAACAATGAAAAATGGCTTCAATCATTAGAGTGCTCCACAGGGCCATTACTTGAAGATTCTTCCTTTTTTGTGGGGTCGAAGAAGACAATGGGAATGCAAAACAGGCCCATGGGTGTAAATTTCACCGCATCATACACGTCCGTAACGCTCGCCCATGGGGAATACAGCCACGTCTCATTCTGTTTTTGAATCGTTTATGAAATTCTTGGTGGATGCGGTACCGCATTTAGAAGGTTCTTCCGTCCCCAAACGCCTCACATCTGGCTCCTAACCATATCGTCGTGGTAATTTTGATAGTCTTTGAGGAAAATGAAATGAGAAGACCAGAGACTTCCAAAAAAATTTATAAATCACTAGCTTATCTATTCCAATTCGATCGAAACTCAATAGATAAAAAGCGAAATGGAACCGTTTCTAGCTTAAAATGCCTAACTAGGAAAGACGAGCGGCACTGGAACTCCCATGCAGGATATTTCGCGCTAGCTCATCTCAGATTGAAGATAACACAAACATTTGCAATACCCAAAGTATGAAAAAGGGGTGATGACCGATGAAATATTAACATTGAAATGATCTTTGACCAAAGACTCATCACAAATTGACACATAATACAACGAGAGGGGTCAGAGGATTATATTTTTCCCAATGTAAAGATGAGACGATCAAGTCTGACTTGAGCCGCACAACCGACGGCTGGCCTTTATCACGTGCGGTTGAGCTGTTATGAGGCGCATGTCACGTGCCCATTCGGGCGAGAGCTCTGGCGGCTGGAATATACATCCTTGACCTTTCAGTCAGAACACAGACGGATCTCTTTCTTTTTGTTTACTTTGTGAAGGTTGCTTAAGGTCAGTATTTTAAATACATTACGCTCGCTGTCATTTAAGTACCAGAATCTTGTGCACGGTAAAATATATTTGATTGATTTGGGAGCTGTGAATCCAGCTAAAAACATTAATAATTTTTGATTGCAAAATGCCACGCGCGTTCTCTTACTTTTGCTTTTGTGTTACTTGAAACTTCTCGGAAACTCTCTATGGGGGTTTAACGTGTGGACAAGCCTACAAGGTTTGTTTTTTAGATTGAAAGGCACGTATCACTGTGTCAGAGAAGATTGACTCCCAAACTTCCGAAGTTCATCAATCGAATGGAGATGAATTGAAAGCATATGAAATTACCAAAAATATGATTTTTTTTGTTAGATCCATTGACTAACGGAGAGTTTAAATTTTATCTTCTTAGCCCAAAGATTGTACAGCTAAACATAAAATCTCTAATTTAGATTGAGGCCACATCTAAGGAATTACATACGATGATCCGACCTGACCTCAACTTCGTGTGGACATTAATTTTGGCAACTACTTCACGGATGAATCGCTTGAAGGTCTAAAAGTAAAACTAACACCGATATAAGATTAAGTACTTGGAGACCTACAAAAATTAATAGAAGAAGAACCAACTGCTGACAGAAAAGGAACAACTGAAATGATAAGAGAGAGAGAGATCGAAAGGATTGCAATTTAATTTTAACCTGACTTCCTGAGACAAACACACAACAAACACAAAACTTTTGGAAGTAAACTTTAGAAATTTCAAAGCTTATGATTATGTACCAAAACACGTTCCTCAAACTGATAATGAAAAAATAGAAGTTGATTTCAACAAACTTGAGAAGGCTTTGTAATTCTTCTTTAGCTAGAGAGTAATGAGTACATGCGATCACGATCACTTCACACATATGCATTCTCATACAAATCCTTTCCTCTTGCTTGCAGGAATATGCAACATGATGATAAAGACGAGGTTTGAAGATTTTGTATCAGCGGATTTATTCCAGCATCATTTGTTGTTCCATAGCTCAGGTGAAAAACAGGCCTTCCTATAATCGTGAATCGGAATTCTTTGCAATGCAAAGCAAGAAAAATGGAAGCAATAGGATGCATGGTATAAACTGCATGTTGATGTGGAGTGGTAAGTTCTCTTCCAACATATCACGGTCTTTAGTAACAAGAAATAATGTGTACAATGTATTTCCTGGGAATTATTCGGATGTGATTAATTAGGCTTAGTGCTCATAGTGATATGCACTGATAGAGCTTTACAATGCTACGTATGCATCTGCCCGTTCCTTCAATCTCCACTTATCACTTGCAATGATTAGGAAAACAAAAAGGATTCAGTTCGAAGTCGTCACATTTAAATCACCAGAAATGTCATTGCCAATACGCAGGTGCTGATAATAAGATGAAGGGTCAGGTTCACGAAAGACATCAAATGAACTCGACATTTCTCTCTAGGTTCGCCTCGCTTGTTAATTGAACTTCAGGCAGGAATAAAATTTTAAGCAGGATTGAAAACCAATTAATTTAGACTTCGAAGTTGTACCACGATATATACTATCGGATATAAACTATCTCGCCAACAATTTCCCTAGCACTATGGCTTGGGCTGGTGCCGCGATTAAACACCTGCGCTCTGCGGAGATTGTATTTCCGCACACTGGGTACGTGTCCCAGGCACAGCCAAAAAAGACCCCTAAAACACAGAGACAATTCAGAAAGAGTATGAAAAAAAGACATCGATGCAAAACGATATGCAATTTCAACTTTTTAATTTTCTTCCCCCCATTTGAAAACCTCTGTCCATTGATCTCCACGCCCTCTAATCTTTCTCTTATCTCCCATAGTGCAGACCTCGCGCGCATGGCTCACTATAAAATGGGCGCAAATTTCCACCGGGCCATTTCAGAGTGCAATCTGTAGACATCACTGAAAACGTCAATTTCGACCTGTTTCGATCGGTTTTTTTTTGATTTCCACAAAAATTATCTGTCCCAAAGCATGTCTGACGCATCTGCAAGCAGCCAGGTGCCCGAGAAGACCAGCTACGGCACTCGCAAGCCGGGCCCCGCGTACTTCCCTCAAAAAGGCCTGAAGATCTATGCTGATAAAGACCTCTACGAAAAGATCGCCCAAGCCCCCAAAACAAAGGTCGAGTCCCACTTGTGTCCTCCCAGAAGCGGCCTTGCGGTGAAAGTGCCCGCAAAATCGATTGTGCGCTTGACCACGCCCGAAGGACCCCAGGTGTGCGATCTCAATATCTGGAACCAGCACAACCACAGAGAACGGTTCTGGGCCGCGAGAACGCGCCAATTGCACTCTGCACACGTGTCCAAATTCGACAGATTGTGGTCGATTCTTCCCTTCTTGCGTCCGTTGGTCACCATCACCGCCGACACTTTGGGTGGAAGACACACCGAGTGGGGCGGAAGAATCAACGATACTTTGGGCACCAGATGCGACCCCTACGTGGATAAGCTTATTTCCGGCGAGGACAACGACTTCCACTGCCACCTGAACCTCGTGCGGGCCGTGTTGCCGCTCGGGTTGACGGAGTTCGACGTGCATGACGTGTTGAACGTGTTTCAGGTCACCGGCCTCAACGAGTACGACCAGTACTTCATGGAGGCGTCGCCTGCAGCTCCCGGCGACTACTTCGAGATGTTCTGCGAGCAGGACTTGATCATTGCCATCAGCGCCTGTCCAGGAGGAGACTTGTCCAATTGGGACTGGGGCGAGAAGGAGGGAGAGGACTCCAAGATGCAGGACAACTGCCGTCCGTTGGGAATCGAGGTGTACAGTCTTGATGACGAGTCTGTTTTGGAGGGCTGGACTGCTCCGGAGTATGCGCCTTACAAGGGCAACCACGGGTTGAAGTTCCCCACCGCTTCCGAGGCCAAGTAGATGGGTAGAGAAGATCATAGAGGATTATAGAGGATTTATAGAACATGCACTGATATGCCATTTATTGAGTAATACGGTACATCGAGTAGTATATCAATAATTCATGGAATAATACATCGAACAATACATTGAACAATACATTGAAGAATACATTGAAGAATACATTGAAGAATACATTGAATAATACATCGAGCAATACATCGAGCAATACATCGAGCAATACATCGAGCAATACATCGAGCAATACATCGAGCAATAGATCGAGCAATACATCGAGCAATACATCAAAGAACACATTGAACAATCCATTGAACAATCCATTAAAAGATACATCAAAAATGCTTTGAAAAGTACATTAAACAAGTTAATGGGTGTCAGATATCATCAGTTGAAGCCAGTTCTACACTTTTCACTGAGAAGGATCAAATTATCAAAGTGAACGTATTACGCAAAGATCACAACTTTGGGGTAAGGCGGGCGTTGATTCTATGATTCTCGGTGCAGACCGGGTGATATAGGCAGAAGATGAATGTATTATTATAAGAAGATAGTAGAAGTATATAAATAAATAAGTAAGTGTGTCGTAGTAGAAAGTTCATGAAGAAGAGTTCGCGATAGAAAGCTCGTAAGGAGCCGTTCGTGATAGTTCTTGAGGCTCAAGGGTAAAAATTTACCAGCATTCACCGGTCAATGGAGCAGAAATAGGGGAGGGAAGAATGGGAAGACAGCCGTCCATGTCATGGCATATCGCTTCAAAAATATCGCAGCACCTCTCTGGTTTCTCGACTTTTGGTGAGTCAGTGAAGAGAAGGTTGTTTATATTAATCATGGAGGAAGCAAGAGCCTCATCAAGCTCATCGGAGGAGTCGTCAAAAGAGTCGTCAAAAGAGTCGTTAAAAGAGTCGTCCAATGAATCCTGGGTGATCTCGGGAACCTGGTAGCTAGTCATTCTACCCATTGGGTTAATGACCTCCTCGAGAGTGGGTACATAGGGAAACATTTCCCTGAGTGTTGGTTGTTGTTCTGGAGAAGACGCCTGCGAGTTCTCGTAGATGATGCTGTCCCATGCCAGGTATGGGTTTATGGGAGAGAGAGATTGGGCCCCGGTACTTGCTGGGCTCTCCGTGAAAGAACCACTCAAATAGTCATCCATTCCAGACCAGGGCTCTCCATCATCATCATCATCATCATCATCATCCTTGATATACATACCAGGGCTCCCACTATTCATGCCCTGAGCTTCCCACTCCGGCTCGATAGGCTCAAGGTCTTCGAGAGAAAGCTCAGCGCGAGCACCGTGGCACATCTTGTGAAAATAGAAAAAGTCATCTTCCTCTTCTTCATCGAGAGGCAAGAGAGTAGAAGATGCGCCAGTTTTCCTCTCGTTCCCGGACATGACCAAGCAATGTGTGTCGCGGTTGAACGCATTTTGCGCAAACTTCCTCAGATCTACCGCCAAGTTTGCAGGGGCGGAAAACTCGAAAGGATAGCGGGCATCGATGGCTTTTAGAACGCCAGAAAAGAGAAGATCAAGCTCAGCGAGAGACTCATCAACTTTGACCTCGTCGTTGGTCTCGTTCTCAGAAGGAGTCATGCTGGCTTTTGATATGTCGATCCATGCCCCTGGCATAGTGGCGGCCCCCTGGGCTGCAATTTGCGCCCATTTTGTGAACCTGAGAAGGAGCATGTAGTGAGAATACATAAAGGAGCCCATGCCTGTAATGGCCATGATATATATCATGCGTCCGAAGCGAAAAAGCGCGTGTACAATCAGCATCATTTTGTGTTGGTGAAAAAGAAAGTGAGAAAAAATCCTCTTCAAAAAAAAGAGCGGATGCCTCTTTTTATAGACAAATTATCAGGGAGTAGTATGCTGGGCCCAAACCAAAAAATGGGTGCAAAATATGGTATGGGACCTGGGTAGTATTTTCGCGCGAAAGGAGTATTGAGTATGTGCGAAAAAAGAATGGCTGAGTATTTATTAAGCACCCAAAGTATCATGAAAGATAGATCATAAAAGAGATATCATAAAAAAGATATCACAAAACATATATCATAAAAGAATATATACATGTGCCAAATGCACTAACTCAATGATTCATCGATCACACTTACTTTTCTTTTCCTTCTATGTTGTTCCGTCAATGGCGTTTCCGAGCCACTCGCTCAATTCGTCGTCCACCACAAAACCGGCCAAGTTGCTGCCAACATACTCTATTTGGTCACCTCTGCTAACTACGCCTTTTAAAAACTGGAACGCATCTTGCACTTCCGGGGAACCTTCGATCGCGACATTTGAAACGAGGCCTCTTTTCTCGATATCGATGGTCACGTGGCACGCACGCCCCTCATTATAGAACTTATGCTGGAACTTGGGCGTGGCCCCGAACTTCCATTCCCACTGTTTAAGTTCATTTCGGAGGTCGGTGATTTCCTGTGGAAGTGCGGTGTTTTCATCGATAGTAACAACTTTGCACGTTTTTCCGGAAAATGCGTCCACGAAGCCCTGGAGTCCAAAGAGTTCCGTCTGGTCGAAATCCGAGAAGTCAGAAGACTCACCACTGTTTATCTTACCATCTTTTTGGGAACTCTCAGAACCATCAAAACTCTCAGAAACACTCCCGTACTCCTCCTGGAACTCCTTGATGACCGCGGAAATAAACGCCTCTTTTTCTATTCCCAAATTGGCCACTGGCGACTTTACAGAGGCCACTGCCGATGGAGAATGCACGTGACCCAACTTGGTCTCATCTCTATGGAGGAGTTTCCTCAACACGTCGAGCCTCAGATTCAACAACATTGTTCCGTGGTGATACGATTTACCCCGGGAGAGCTTATACGCAGACCCGGACACCTTATCGTTCCCGGGTTTCGTGACTATGTCGCCTCTTTCGTTGACTTTGATTTCGGTAGGTGCACTCCCAGGAGAATCAAGCGAGTTCACGGCATTCACCACGAGATTGGCAAATGTGAACCGGTCGAATTTCTCCTTACTGGTCATAAACGAGTAGTTCACATTTCCAAAGTCGTGCACTACCGTTCCACCTCCCGACCTTCTCCTGACTAAAGGAATCTTCAAACTAGTAAGCAAAGGCAAGTTGACTTCTCGCCATGGGTTCTGGTTTTTGCCTATTACCACACATGCCGAGTTGACGTAGAACATGAGCCGGTTCGAGTTGCCTATTTGGGGCAAGGGCATTTTGTTGTAGACGTAGTCTTCGATTGCTAGGTTTAGGTATGGGTCCGAGAGCTCAGAAACGTATACTACAGGTTCACTCAAAACACACAGGTCCTCGAAAGATAGGTTTTCTGGCATTTCAGGGGAGTTTTTCTCATGATGAATGTTTGAAATATCCTTTTCGTTTTGCAAGATATCCGCATCTCCATCACTTTTACTCTCCTCATAGATCTCTGCGCCTAGGGGAATGTAGCCCATTTTCTCGCGATATTGCCTCACTTCTGGCGACTCCTGATAATGCTGGAAATCCTCTAGACCGAAGCAGTCGTCGTCTGCAGGTGTGAGGTCGTCACGAAAGGGAACATTCTGGAAATTCCGGGTATTTCTGGTGATTGTGGGGGTATATTTAATGGGTGTTGAATTTCTAGTATAAGTTCGTAGAAGCCGTGAAAACATGGAGAATGTGTGGATATTTTAGCAAGCGAGTGTATCGAATATTTGGGGGTTCATGGAATCTGATGATTTCAGAAGTCTAAGGTGTGTATTTATTCGTGATTCCGTGGACTGGGCTTTAATCTGGTAGAAGTACCTTAGTAGTGAACCAGTCCATTTTGTATGTACGAGGTTCAATAGTAGATGCGAAACGCATCGCGTCACTGATGTCCATACTAACTAAGTGCACCAGCCGTACTTTTAATAAGTGATTGATTTCCGCCTGAAACAAAACAACAAACAAGGCAAGAAATTAGTGGATACTCAGTCTTCTTTTTCTGCTTTTATTCATACAGGTGACAAAAATAAACAAGATCCTGGTATATACCGCGGACCATATCTTGAACCATATCTAGATCATATCTTGAACCATACCGTACATCACAGTGTTCGCGGCCAACCACATGCGCGGAATGAAGACGCGTGACGCGTTTTTTTTTCAAATAAACAACAAAAGAACAACTTCTTACACGCCACACAATCTATCGATGTCGAAAAAAACTGATGGTTCACGAAGCGGCATATTTGACATTGCGCTTGACGAGTTAAAGAGGGATCCAAACCTCTCTGTGAATGAAGTAGCGAATAAATTAAGCATCCCTCGGCTGAGTCTTCAAGACCACGTGAACGGACGGCCAAGTAGGAAAGAAGCGAACCAAAAAAAGCAAAAATTGACTCCAATCGAAGAGAATCACTAGTTAAATGGATACTCGACCTCGAGGCTTTAGGAGCGCCCCCGCAACAAAAGCACGTGCGAGAAATGGCTGATGACATTATTGCGGCACGTGGAATCGTACCGATCGATTCAGTCGGTATAAACTGGATTCCCAGATTTTTGAAACGATCCAAAATTCTTTCCAGTAGAGTTTTGAAAGCTCGTGACTGTAATCGTGCGCAATTTGAGACTCCAGAGAAGTATAGTGACTGGTTTATCGCGTCAAAGAAACGGTGGACAAGTTTGGCATTGTCAAGGACGATGTTTACAACTTTGATGAGACGGGATTTGCGATGGGATTTTTGGGAAAAACTCCAATAATCACCGGAACCGAAGCACGCGAAGAGCCTACCCTCTTGAAGCCGAAAAATCGAGAGTGGGTTACGTCTATTGAACGTATAGGTGCATCCGGATTCGCGCTTACTCGGTTCGTCATTTTTAAGGGAAAGAGAATCTTGAAAGGATGGTTTGATCCTTTCAATTTGGAATCAGAGAAAAATTGGAGAATCGGCGTCAGTGAAAACGGCTGGACTAATAACGATCTCTGTCTCGAATGGTTGAAAAAAATATTCATACCTTCAACCAGCGAAAGAAGAAAAGGACAGTGGCGCCTTTTGCTTTTTGATGGCCATGGAAGTCATTTAACACCCGAATTCAGGGAATTTTGCGAAGAGAATTTTATCAAATTACAATGCATGCCTCCCCATGTCTCCCATCGTCTTCAGCCTCTTGATTTGGTGTGCTTTTCCGTGTTGAAAACTAATTACAGAAAGCTCGTAGATGCGAAGATTCGCATGGGAATCTTGACTATCAACAAAGACGAATTCCTTGACGCATTTCGCCAAGCGCGTCGAGAAACTTTTATCCCCGAATTGATTGACTCTTCTTTCAGAGCCGCTGGATTATTCCCTTTTGACCCGGAATATGTCATTTCAAAGCTTCCACATCGCGTTCAACCCTTGACTCCCATTCGAGATTCAAGTAGTCCACAGCCTTTGAGAACCCCATCAAAAAGTGCTCAGGTCACAAATTTGCAAAGAGAATTTGAAAAGATTCTCCGTTCAATCCCGTTGGAGACGCGTATGCTAGCTAAACAGATTGTTAGTGACTTGCTGGAAATTGCGCACACCGCGTTGCAATCCGAAGCTATTACTGCGAAGAAAATAACTTTCCAACACCTTTCTGAATATCACAAGAAAAAAAGAGCGGATAAACCTAAAAGAATCTTCATCAATGAAAGTGATATATCAGTTGAGGAGGTTGCCGAGCGATTTAACCCTACTCCTCAAGTAATTGAATCAGAGGGTGTTTTTGGGGGACAATCCAGCACCAATGGTTCACCGAAGCGCAAACGACGCCAACGCCAATGCACTATGTGTAAACACCAGGGCATAATATCCAGACATGTCCGAATAAACTGAAGAAAAAAAATTAGCCAAATCATGTTTACACATTGAGTTCTATTAGTTTTAAATTTAACCTTAAACGAAATTCGCATTTTCATTCCGCGCATGTGGTTGGCCGCGAACACTGTGATGTACGGTATCTCAGATCATATCTTGAACCATATCTTGAACCATATCTCAGATCATATCTCGAACCATATCTCAGACCATATCTTGAACCATATTTCGGATCATATCTTGAACCATATATATTGGACCATATCTCGTACATCACCACCGGCCTATATCTGTCCATATAGGTACAAACAGAAAAAAAAGAGAAGAATAGTATCATTCACGAATCATTTGCTCATACTGAGCTTTGACCATTTCTAAGAAACTGGATCCCCTTCATCGAAAAAGAATCCCTAAGCATTGACTTTCTCCCACCATGGACCGTGACTTCACCCTTGAAAAGCACCTCCTATCCAGGAGCTACTCGTCTGCCGCCGAGATCGAGCAAATCATCGACTCTCGGTACAAAAACAACGAGGCCGGCGACCCGTACCTCGTGCTTCTCCCCACATCCAAAATCGAGGGCGTAAAAGCGACGAAAGGGCGTTCGATCTTGGGCAAAAACTTGCAGGTCAAGCCCTGTGAAACACGCAAGCGAAATACCCGCCAGCAGATGAAAATCTACATCAAAACGACACTAGCGGCACAGAAAAGGGTGGTGAGGAAAGTGCAGGAGTCCCAGCGAAAAGGGAACGACATTGCCAGTTTCGACGTCGACAGGTACCTTTTAAAGTATGACATCCCCCGCTTCTCGGAGTACTTACAGTTGCACAGTCTCTGGAAAAAGTATATCCAGGACCTTCTCTTTGGCGAGCAGAAAAACCCGAACTTGAACATGATCTTGCCCAAGTTGTCTACGGCCGATTTCAACGGATGCAGACTCCGAGTGGTGGAGTCGAAAGATCGAAACTTGGTGGGGTTCGAGGGGATCGTTCTCTACGATTCCCAGCACTCATTCATGGTCGTTGCGCCCCAGGTCACCGAGTCCGAGCACGTGATCTCGCCGTCCCAAAGAGTCGGCGGGTTAAAGGTGATTTCCAAACGAGGAACGTTGTTTGCGTTTGACGTGGAGATCAGTGACAATGAATCTGTGGGGTTCACTATTTTGGGATCGCGGTTCGAGCTCCGGGCGGTCGATAGGGCATCGAAGAAGTTCAAGAGCCACGGCGTGGAGGATATTTACTAGGGCCAATTGATATTTTTTGGGATCTATTGATATTTATTAGGATCTGTTGATATCTATTAGGATCCATTGGTATTCATTAGGGCCTTTGATAAATTTTAGGACCTATTGATATTTTTAGGACCTATTGATATTCATTAAGATCTATTGATATTCATTAGGATCTATTGATATCTATCAGGACTTATTGATATTTTTTAGGATCTGTTGATATCTATTAGGATCTATTGATACTCATTAGGATCTGTTGATATTCATTAGGATCCATTGATATTCATTAGGGCCTATTGATAATTTTAGGATCTATTGATATTCATTAGGATCTATTGATATCTATCAGGACTTATTGATATTCATTAGGATTTATCGATATCTATTAGGATCTATTGATATCTATTAGTGCGGATCAGCTTTCATCCAGTGTTCAAGGTGAACACAAAGTACAAGGACACCATGGTTTGAAACTTTGGATTCCTGCTTCTTAGGGATCCAGTGAACGTGACTACTGACTCCGTTCTTGACCTGCTTCCAGGTTCGTTATTTGTGTTGCAATACGCATCACAAAATGCTATAACGCCAGCCTCTGACTCTTATTCAAAGTTGTTTCACAAGTCCATTGTATGTTCGAGATAACATACCACATCTTGAGCCAAGCGCTTTACAATTGCCTGTCGAAATGGAATGTAGACGGTATTATTCCGGAAGTTGACCTTGAGAGATTTATCCAAAGGCTGCGTGCGACGTATCTGGCTTTGTAAGCCCCTTCTGATCACCTGGTATTTTCGATAGTGGGGTTTAATTCTGCCATGACTGTACACAAGGTGAACATTTATAATTTACGGAGGTGATTGTTGATTGGTGATGGGTCAGGGATTATCGTATGTTGTGTAGGAACTCAGTCACCAAGAGCAAAGAATGTAGATGTGTGAATTAGATGTTTAAATGATGCGGCTTAGATGCTTAAGTGATGCGACTTAGATGCTAAAGTGATGTGACTTTAATGCAGAAGTGATGTGACTTAGATGCAGAAGTGACGTGAAGAGCGAGTCCCATTCTGACCAATAGTTAGTGTAAAAGCATGGCAATCTATCGCTGACTTCCAGGTATTCTCTCACTCTATACGGAAGCAAATAGGAAGTGTAGTTCCCAAAAGAACATATGCTTTCATCGATTCGACAAACGCCACAGCTTGAAACACTCAGAAACATAAAAAAGTTCTCTTGTCCAATAACCGAATACTAATCACCTCTGCAGGCTCAACCCCCAACAATCAGTGCCCTACGTTCTCGCCCACGCGTCCAAGTACCCGAAATCGTCCTTGTCGACCTCGTCGTTGATGACCCCGTGGTGATCGAAAAGATCGAACTTCTTCGTCTCGTTCATGTCATTTACAAAGCTCTTGTGCACGTCACTAAGAGCTTCCGTTTCGGTATACTGGCGCCCGTAGCCCGCTTCTAGCACGCTCTGCCACGTGGCCTTATACACATCGAACGCGCCCTGGACCACCTCGATCTTGTCGTCGAAAATAAGCACTTCGCAAAGCGCACGGATGTCGCTGGTGCCCAAGTCGATGTTGGTGATTTTGTGCGAGATGATGAAGTCCATGATGGAGTCCAACGTCGCAAACCCGGTGTGGTGTGCGGGGTACACACTCAGGAAGATGTTGGTGTTTGGTGCTGGGTCCTGGAACGCAGTGGGGAATGTTTTCAGCGAGATGAACCGCCAGATGACCGTCAAGAGCGAGTCGATGAACTCGGTGTCGAGCTCCGAGTCGGTGAACCACGGGCCTCCAGTGACGTCTATCGATGGCTGGAGATTGTAGAGCATGTAGATCTTGCGTGTCGGGTGCTTCACGCTCTTGATCAGCTTGATGTATCTCTGCAGCTCCAACAGCTTCAAGCACCGCATGACGATGTGCTGGTGCATGTTGGTTTTGGCCTTGAGCGTCTTCGTCCAGATGCCCTCTCTGCCCGAGGCCTCGATATAAGTATAGATCATCTGCTCGTCCTCGTTCATCGAGGTGAGTTTCTTCGTTTCCGAGAGCGAAATCACCTGGAACCGCAAGTCGTCGCCGACCTTGACGAGCTTCATCATCTTGCGGTCAATGAGGCTCTGCGTCATGCCCAAAAGTTTCACCATATCCGGCTCGTTGATGAGCAGCTGGAGCTCGTCCTGGGAAAAGAGCTTGGCTGCGGGCGACTCACACATCCGCTGGTAGAGGAGGTCCGCTTTGCTGGTGTCGGACATCTTGTGTGTGTGTTTCTCGAGTTGTGGAATTGGAAAGATCGGATCGTTCAATGATTTAAGATGTGGATCAATGTGGATCGAGGAGATGGTGAATCAAGCGGCTTGTGAGTGAAGGAGATGTTCTAAGAAGGAGACGGTGTAAGAATGAATCTGTCTAAGAAGAGGTGAAGGGTGGTAAGTGATGTTCCGGTGTCCTTCTTCTTATTCCTATTCCTCTTATTCTTATTCTTCCTGGTACTTGTATTGGAATATCTCTGGGTGGCCGTCCTTTATGAGAAGTTGACAAACCTAGTTATTCCAGAAACAAAACAATTGAATATTCCTCTCTAATATTTTTTTTTTGCAGATATATTATCCTCTGTTCTCCAACCCTGGCTTATAGTACTGTCTGCTTTATACTGCCTGTTGATGTGGTGATGATCCACCTTTTTTTTGTGCGATGACGATGCGTGAATACCAGGTGCACAACCACGCGACAGAATAAATTATACATCAAGTGAGAAGGTGACCGAAATTTCGCGGTATAACTAATTGTTTACTCGAGGTACGAAAAACACCTTTTTGTGCGGAAAACACGCGTGCACAAGACGCGAACATGGCCCTCATGCGCAGTGTGTCAGACGAGGAAGAAGCGGCGAAACACGTGACCAAGCCCGTGTTCAAGGCCCGGAGGAAGACCAGGGGCACAGCGGTAAGTCGAACGCGCCGCACCAGGGATGATTTTGAGGACGAGCGTGATGTTGATGGTTTCAATGGTATTAATGGTCTGGGTGATTTGAAAAGCGAGTGGAATCGTGACACAAAGGGTGGATCGGGGGATGGTTCGAGGGATGGACCTAAAGATGGTTGTAAGAATGGTTTTAAGAACGGTTCTAAGGGTGACACAGAAAAGACCGTGGTACAAGAACAGAGCGCTTTGAACCATTCAAAGGGTGAGGATGTTTGCAATGACCCTGATAATTTGCATGTCCCAGATGTAGGGAGTGTTTTGAAGGGCGCCAAGGATTCCCGAGACCCAAAGGCGACCCGCTGGGCAAGGTATGCTGCATTGTCCCAGATGGAAAACTTGGAAGCAGACGGGGCTGAGAGTGGGAAAGGAGACGGGACAAATAATTTGAAAGAAGACGGGACAAAGGGTGGGAAAGAAGACGAGATGGCGGGTGGCACGATGAATGACCCCCGTGTTATATCAGGCGATCTACCCTCTGAAGAGTTCCAGGTCGCCCCCGAAAACACCCCTGCTCTTTCCTCAGAGAACAAAGCATACACATTACTCGACCTCAAGCCCAAGCCCAACACATTCCTGCTCCAGGGGTCTCACTTCAGGGACAAAGGCGTGGGCCTGGTCTCGCTAGAAAAAGAGTATGCAGACAGATACGGCAACGTGCTGGACGATGAGGCCAAGCGGATCGGCGCGATGGAGAATGAGTGGAAGATCGGGGAAGGAATGGAGATGGACTTGGAGATGGAGATGGATGTTGATATCGGTGTAGATTTGGATGTAAATCTGGGAGCTATGGCCATCGGAGCTATGGACATCGGAGCCATAGATCATGAACCAGCCACAGGGAGAAAGCGAGAACTTGCAGACATGTATGACCTGGAAGTCTCTGTGGATGACGAGGACATGCCATCTACAAAAATGGCGGAGGTTCCTGATCAGGCACAGCTAGTGAATGAGTTGGTGGAAAGAGTCGCGAGGCTTGGCGTGAGTATTGACTTGAAGCAGAACAGGCAGGAGACGTTGAAGCAGAAGTTGGCGGAGCTACAGGAACAGAGAATGCGTGTGCTTGCGGAACTATGACCGAGGATAATATGATAGGCTGATAAGCTAAAGGTGAAGTGCACTTGTGGTTCTGCTATGAGTCGGGGCTTTTTTTAAAAGCGGATTCGTTTCCAAACTGAAACCGGCAAATTATAATGAGGTGGGTGCACTTTCAGAACTTCTTTGCATCACACGGTGACCGGGTTGCAGAAAAATGCTCTGGAACCAGGCCACTATATCCATGCAATAAGCCATTCTATCCAACTATGCTTTGGATTCTACCCCGCCAATCTCGTGAAAGCCAGCCAACATCTCTTGTGCCCAGACTCAGCACCTCTACAAACAATCAGTACTGCTGACGAGCCGATGGTTTATGGAATTATATCAAGAGACTTACAGAGCGTTCCGCCAGCAGGATCCAGCGTGAATGTCCAAGCAGAAAGATAGAGGAAAGCAAGGGAAAGAACAATGAATGCGACATTGAATGTGGGAGAGCAGTGGGAGAGCAGTGGAAAAAGACAACTCAAACGCTCAGCGGAGTTTTCCAATCACACACACAAAGGAAACACTTTTAACAACGGACCTCTTGGTTCTCGCCTCGACGAAGAAAGCAGCAAATTGCAATACGTAATATGACTTGCAGACGTGGATCATTGAGTTTTTGAATACATATTCCGCCATATGATATTCCACAAGGCAAGCGTGAATGAGCGGTATTTACTCTCAATTTTTTCTCAAGTCAAAAGGCTAGGTTCTGGCGACTGGCTCGCTCAAATATCAACTGGATCTAGAATATTGTTATAAAAAAGGAATTCAAAAAGCCGAATTGGTATGTTGAGATCATCCGAAAGGCATACTCTGGAAGACGGCGGAAAAATCCCAGGGGTGCGTTACGTCCAGTGTTACTGCCTAGACAAATTACAAACGCGTGAGGAGTGATCCATCCATTATGTAATTGGCAAATTTAATTTCAACACGAAGTTGAGGTCAGGCCGGAGTCATTGTATGTGATTCATCTATCAAGAAAAATAAATGACGTGACCTAGAATTGAATTAGATGTTTCATATCGAGCAGTGCAGTTTTTGGGAATAGAAGATAACTTCCGAGCCCCCTTAATTCAATGGATTTCACAAAAATAAAAATAAAAGTATCCAACAAAAAAGAAATCGTGAAATTGAACTCTGATGCCACTTTCGAGACCTCTTATGTTTTTATGTGTGCGTTCCAGCGTGTCATAGTGTGCGTCTTTTAGTGTGCACAAGTACAGGCATCCGAGGTGCTGAAACAGTTCAACTTCCAATAAGAATAACATAATCCCGCTCATACTTCCTTAAATAATCTCATTATTCAATGAAGTTATAGTAAAAGAAAATGAACAAAGATTATTTCATAGTACACACCTTAAAACAAGCAGTCTAGCGCCCTTGACATTTTTACATCTTCTTTCTCGGGTGTCCCGGAGATCACGTGACCCGCACCGACCACCCAGCCCCCAAACCAGCCAATCACGCGGGGTCGTGTGCGCCCAGAGATCGCACATCGCGCTTAGCTCTCCGATTACTCAATCGGGATGAGTCAGAGACATTTCTTCCCTATATATTTCCACTGATTTTCCAAACCCAAGCAATTCTTTTTTAAAAATCTCCTTTTCAATATGTTCAAAAGGTATCTCAGCACAACAATGACCAAGCAAACCGCCTGTGCCATAAATCCCGCGCCACGCCATTTGGTTAGTATTTCGCAGCTTTCGGCTGACGAGTTCAGTGCCCTAGTTTCCAAGGCCCAGCATTTCAAAGCACTTGTGAAAAATGGCGATGCCACGGAAATCAAACAGAACCACGACAAGTTACTTGGAAAGCTTGTGGCGCTTTTGTTTTCAAAAAGATCCACCCGGACCAGAATTTCGTCCGAGGGTGCTGCGGCTCATTTCGGTGCACAGCCGATGTTTTTGGGGAAAGACGATATCCAGCTCGGCGTGAACGAGTCGTTTTACGATACTACGAAGGTGATTTCGCTGATGACGTCGTGCATTTTCGCGCGGGTCAACAAGCACCTGGAGATCCAGGAGTTGTGCAAACACTCGTCTGTGCCGATCATCAACTCGTTGTGTGACACGTACCATCCGCTCCAGGCGATTGCGGATGTGCTCAGCATCAAGGAGGCGTTCGGGCGGACCCAGGGACTCAAGTTGGCGTGGATCGGCGACGCCAATAACGTGATCAACGACCTTGCCATTGCGGCGTTGAAAGTCGGCATTTCTGTGTCAGTTCTGGTCCCCGAGTCGATCCAATTTGATGCGCAGATAGCCAGCGAAGCACACAAGATCGTGGGCGAGAGCCTGGGGCAATTGCTGTTCGAGGTGGTGAACGAGCCTACAAAAGCGTTGAAAAACGCCAACATCATCGTCACCGATACGTGGATCTCGATGGGCGAGGAGGCGGAGAAAGAATCGAAGTTACAGCAGTTTGCGGGATACCAGATCACGCAGAACATGCTTGCGGCCGGCGGAGTCAGCGCAGAGTGGAGATTCATGCATTGCTTGCCAAGACATCAGGAGGAAGTTGCAGATGACGTATTTTACAGCGAAAACTCCATCGTGTTCGAGGAGGCCGAAAACAGGTTGTACGCGGCGATGGCGGCCATCGACGGGTTTGTGATCAACCAGGGCGACTTGCTCAAATAAGCAGAATTTGTATATAATAAACGGTGAATTAGGGTTGAAATTAGTCCTAATTTGGGGCCCACACAGGGGCGAAAACCAGCGGCAACGGCCCAGAAAAAAACGCTATTTCACCCACATGCACCCCAAATGCATACTGGAGACGCATGGGGAGGTTCAGACATATGGAGCGAATCTACAGATCCTTGAATAAACTGTATATCCAACACGAGGGAGTGGGCCAGTAATAGGTGAAGTCTCGGAAAAACCTTGTGCGACATGCAGGTGTGCGCGCCAGCGAGAATTTTCTCATTGTCATCGTGCGTCTTGCGTGCAGAACCAGACTGCTGAGCAACCAAAAAAGCAATTTAAGTATCGCCCTGTAGATATCGACAGCCTGGTGCAGCGTACTTTTTTTTGCTGATGTGTGGGTAAAGCCTTACTGCCTCCTTATATTTCTTGAAAGAAATTTTCAGTGGCCCACTATATGGTCCCAAAATTTGCAGAAGATTGCCGGATTTGGGAAAGCAAACAAAAACACTGCGAATGTCGTGCGACGCACATCCTGCAGCAAACTTACGATCAATCTGGAAACAGCAAGCACGATCGCAACCACTGGATTTGCGAGATCTGGATCCAAAAAAAAGAGAAGCGGAATAGTCGAAGAATCACCAGTTAAAGTACCCGGATCAATTAAACAGGCGTCACACTCTCGGATAATTGCTCGCACTTGGAATTCCGAAGCTTATTAAGTGCGATGTCGTTTCACAGCTCGTCAATCGCAAGCCTCATTTTCAGCCTGCGGCGTATGCACGATTGCAAAGATAATCCGAGCTAATAGCAAGCATTGCTACTGCATCACAGAGCAGGCATCGGGGCAACGGAGGGTGCTTTATAAGTCCGCCGTGGTCCGTGGTGGTCGCTCGTGAAAATTCTTTTTGTTCAAGTTTCAGATTCTCCTCTTCTTCTGAATTTCAACCCTTTTTCATACTTGCAACCTTGCTCAAGACTCTTCACCATGAGTGCTGACCAAGAACGCCAGACCGTGGCCACGTCTGCCACGGAAGGCTCGAATTCCAATTTATTCGAAAAAAACGACAACTCTTCCAACAAGGGAGCCTCTGGCGCCGACGAGGACGATGGCGGAGACTTTAAGGAAAAGCCTGCCAGTGCATATGCCTTCATCTGTATTCTCTGTATATTGGTTGCTTTCGGAGGCTACGTTTTCGGGTTCGACACCGGAACGATCTCCGGTTTTGTCAACATGGACGATTTCTTGAGACGCTTTGGCCAGCAGAACGCCAGCGGAACATACTACCTTTCGAACGTCAGGACCGGCTTGATCGTGTCGATTTTCAATGTCGGATGTGCCGTGGGAGGCCTTGCCCTTTCCAAAGTGGGAGATGTATGGGGCAGAAGAATTGGTCTCATGGTGGCGATGGTGATCTACATGGTGGGTATAATCATCCAGATTTCTTCGCAGGATAAGTGGTACCAGTACTTTATTGGCAGATTGATCACCGGTTTGGGTGTTGGAACAACCTCGGTGCTTTCGCCTCTCTTCATCTCCGAGTCCGCTCCTAAGCACTTGAGAGGCACGCTTGTGTGCTGTTTCCAATTGATGGTCACCTTGGGTATCTTTTTGG
Source organism: Metschnikowia baotianmanensis (assembly GCA_030565705.1). Lineage (NCBI taxonomy): Eukaryota > Fungi > Ascomycota > Pichiomycetes > Serinales > Metschnikowiaceae > Metschnikowia > Metschnikowia baotianmanensis. The sequence goes on from JAJMCI010000116.1 coordinate 27,596, forward strand.
GCTACTGCACGACTTATGGTACCAAGAACTATACCGATTCCAGACAGTGGAGAATTCCGCTTGGGCTTTGTTTTGCATGGGCACTCTTTTTGATCGCCGCGATGGTATTTATGCCTGAATCCCCCAGATACTTGATCACGCAACAGAGATTCGACGAGGCCAAGGCGTCGGTGGCCAAGTCAAATAAGGTTTCCATAGATGATCCTGCGGTGTACTCCGAGGTCGAACTTATCCAGGCCGGTATTGACAGAGAGGCGCTTGCTGGCTCTGCAGGCTGGATGGAGCTCATTAAAGGAAAGCCCAAGATGTTGCAGCGAGTCATTCTCGGCGTGGTGCTCCAGTCGATCCAACAGTTGACCGGTAACAACTACTTTTTCTACTATGGAACCACGATCTTCAAGGCCGTGGGCATGGCCGACTCGTTCCAGACGTCGATTGTGTTGGGTATCGTGAACTTTGCATCCACCGGGCTCGGTGTGTGGGCGATCGAGAGAATGGGCAGAAGACTGTGTTTGTTGTTGGGTTCCGCGTGCATGTCGGTGTGTTTCCTCATCTACTCCGTGCTTGGCTCCGTCAACCTTTACATTGACGGGTACGACAACACTCCCGAGAACACGAGAAAACCCACGGGTAACGCGATGATCTTCATCACGTGCTTCTTCATCTTCTGGTTCGCGTCCACCTGGGCCGGAGGCGTGTACTCGATTGTCTCCGAGACGTACCCATTGAGAATCAGGTCCAAGGGTATGTCCGTGGCCACTGCAGCTAACTGGATGTGGGGCTTCCTCATCTCGTTCTTCACGCCCTTCATCACCAGTGCGATCCACTTCTACTACGGGTTCGTGTTCACGGGCTGCTTGATCTTCTCGTTCTTCTACGTGTTCTTCTTTGTCAGAGAGACCAAGGGCCTTTCCTTGGAGGAGGTCGACGAGTTGTACGCCACGGACCTTCCCCCATGGAAAACCGCCGGCTGGGTGCCTCCCAGTGCCGACGACATGGCACACACCACCGGTTTTGCCGAGGCCGCCAAGCCTACCAACGCCCATGTGTAAATTAGGGCTGTGCTCTTGTATATCGAATAAAACTAATGTATTTTCTATGAGATTGGGGATAGTCTTTTATTTTTTAAGATACATTGATAAGAGGTGATCAGAGTGATTTTCTTGCTTTTTCAGTGATGCCCTTTGAGGTAGTAATTCCACCGTTGAATAAGTCTTTCCCCTTGGGAGGGTAGCTTCTGACCTGTTGGAACATTTCCACTCGACGCGGAAGTCTTATGAAAATAATAAGACTTCCATCAAAAAAAACTGTTTCCCTTTTTTTAAAAAAATAGGTACATCGATAAGAGGTAGTCAGAGTTTCTTTTTTAGAGTGATTCTCTTGCTTTTTCAGTGATATCCTTTGAGGTAGTAAGTCCACCGTGGTGGTTTCATTTAGTGGAAGGAGAGCTTCTCATTTTTATTCAAAGAGGAAGTCTCAAAAAGAATGATACTTTTCATGATTTCTATGAGATCTGTGTCAGTCTTCTTTTTTAATAGATGCATCGATTAAGTTCACTCAGAGTGTTTTGCTTGCTTTATAGTGACATCCTTTAAGTCTACCATGGTAGTTTTTATCATCGGGAGGGTAGCTTCTTTAATGCTGGAACATTTTCTCTTGAAGAGGGAGTCTTAAAAAGAATGACACCTTCTGTGAGATCTGTGTCAACCGTTTGTTTAAATCGATGCATTGATTAAAGGTGATCTGGGTGTTCTACTTTCTTTTCTGTGATCACCTCCAAAGTAGTAAGTCTACCATGGTAATTAATTTCATCAAAAGAAAAGCTTCTTATATATTGGAACATTTTCACTCGAAGAGGGAGTCTCATAACATAATGATACTTTCCATGAGATCTGTGTCAATCGTTTTTTTTCAAATAGACAAATCGAAAAAAAGACTAGAGGGTTCTTTCTGTTCAGTGATGTCCTTCGAGGTAATAAGTCCACCGTGGTAGTAATTTTCATCGGAAGGGAAGTTCCTTAAATGTTGGAACATTATCTCCCGAAAGGGAGTCTAATAAAAATAATGATACTTTAAGGACATCTGTGTCAATCCCTTTTAGAAAGATACATTCATAAAAGGAAGTCAGAGTCTCGTGCAGAGTGATTCTCTTTTTCCCAGTGATGGCCTTTGAGATATGAAGTCTACCTTGGTAGTTTCTATCAGTGGAAGGGGAGCTTCTTGAATGAGGAAGCCTTTTAACATGATAATACTTTCCATGAGATCTGCGTCAATCTTTTCTTGAATAAATACATTGACTAGAGGTAATCAGAGGTTTCTCTTTTTGCAATGATGCCCTATGAGGTAGTAATTCTACCGTGGTAAATTCTTTCATCGGAGAGGGGAGCTTTAAAACGCTGGGACATAATCACTCGAAGAGGGAGTTTTATAAATAATGATACTTTCCAAGAGATCTGTGTGTTTTTCTTTGGGTAAATCCTTTAATTTAAGGTAGCTTAAAAGTTAACTTCTAAGCCCATAAACGTGTCAGTCTTCTTTTAGATAGATACATTCAGTGATGGCCTTTACGTAGGAAGTCTACTGTGGTAGTCTGTTTCATTGGAATTAAAGCTTTTTAGATGTTGGAACATTTTCAACCGAGAAGGGACTCTTTTGTGTGGAAAGAAAGTGTTTTTAATCATATGTGTTCAAGAGCGTACTTAAGAAGAACATGGAAAAATGTGAACTTGGTAGGGGAGGTAATCGTTGGGGAACAATCACCCTTGATCAACCAAAAGAAAAAAGTTCTTCTTTCTTGGTATACTTCAAGCTCTTAATTCTTCTGACAATAGTACATCTCGTCAAGCGGTGCTTGAGCTTGCAAGGTGATTCGTTAGATGTCGGAATGGGCCACAGGTTTTATGTATAGCTGTACAGTTTTTAGGGCTTAGAAGGTAACTTTTGAGAAGGAAACTTTTGAACCTCCTTTGGAAGTTCGATCAACGTATCTATCAGGAACAAAAATTCAAACTTTCAGAATTATGTGTTCAGTATCGTTTGGACATTTAAGGGCGGTCACATCCCCAACATTATTCCTATCCTTTATTTATAAATCTTCTATTGGTGTTAAAAAAAATGTGATTTACAAAGAAACAAATTGAGTAGTAAAAAGCTGGTCAGGTTCCAAGCACGTGCGCTTACCGGCTGCTTGATTAGCAACAAGGATCATAAGAAAGAAGCAGTAGATTCTGGCAGGAGGTCAGAACAGTGGTTTCGATGAACATTGCAAGAAGAAGGAACAACATCATGGTGAGAATCCTTTTGAACAGACAAGTCCAGAAGCCCATTTCTGACCCTTTGCATTCGTAGTCATTTGATCTCTTTACTCGTGACTCCATGAAATAAAGCCAAACAGTTTGAAGGCAGTTAAGACTCAACCGAGTTTATGGTTTTTATTGTGGTGGGTATGATAACCAGATATACATATACTAAAACCAAGCTGGTCCATTCACTCTAGGTCAGTTCCCTCCTTTATGGACTCATTCAAACGCCTCGAGAATTTAGCCAAAAACGGGAACCGCTTGGACTTAGTTTCCTCCTCGTAGTTAGGCACGAAATACGCCGCTATATTCTGGCGGGAGTCTTTTTGCAAGTTCGGGCATTCACTCAATCTGTGCTTCTCTAAGCAGTTTGGGCAAAGCTCGGGATGTTTCTGAAGAAGGGATGCAAGCATCTGGCATAATGTCTCTGTTGGGGGTATGAATTTGCTGGGGTCGGTTTTGGGTGGTTGGGTTCGCTTTACACCCACTTTTTTATCTTTCGGCTTAAACAGCTTACCGTCATTTTCCAATAAAATGTCCTTAACACTCTTAGATTGTTTCGCCATGCTGATGATAGACATCGGATCCCGGTTGTCCACCTCGGCTGCGTCTTGCTTCTTTAAAGAGTCTTTGTCCACGGTCCTTTCAGTGTTCTTCTGTATCAGTCTTCCGAAATCGAAATTTATCTGGCACGTCATTCCAAAAGCAGCCGCAATGTCCGCGGGACTTTTATTTACCTCAGCCTCGGGCATATCTTGAGCCTGTGTCATGGATATTTCCTTGGAATCGTCACTAGACTGATCCGTGGATACTTTCCCATCGTCACCTGGGGAATCGTTTCTATAATTTAATACCAGTTCATTGTTAGCTGTATCGTTAGAGTTTTCGATCTGCTCGTCTTGCTCTACGTTTCCCGGCTCGAGTTCGCTGGCGACATTGTTGGACTTCTTCTTCTTCTTTTTCTTTTTCTTTTTCTCTGCAGAAATCGACTCATCAAGCCAGAAGTCGGCCTCGCACCCGGCATCTCTTACAAGCTTATTGAGCTTTCTGAGCGTGTCGCCCTTAGCGTCCGACTTGGGAAACTTGCGGACGTGTTTCTCGCGGGCGATTTCTGGCCAAGGGTGTGCGCGGAACCATCCAACATCATGAAAATGCATGCCATCACACAGATCGTAGTATGCCTTCCGGGAGCGTTCGATGAATTCCTGGGGACCGCGCTCGAACCCATATGACATGAGGTATAACACCTCGCGGACATCGTAGGCCTCGAAAGCGTAGGTGTACTTTCTCTCGAATCTTTCCGCAGTTGCCTCGACGAGGTCGAAGCCCTTGGCCGTCAAGCCCTTCCATGACTGCGCCAACAACTGCACGATCTTGTCGTCCTCATGTAACTCCGGATCCGGGTCCTGGAACTCGACGCCGTCTGCCAGGACAATGAGCATTTCAATGAGATGCGCAAAGTCGGGGACGAACGTGCGCTGCCGCCGCCGCTTCTGAAAAAACGGAAAGATGTTCATCGCATAGTCGTATAACGCCTTACTGAGCTTTTTGAGGAGCTCGTACAACGCCACGGCATGTGGGAAGTGCCTGCAGAGCACATCGTAGTCTGCCGAGGCGACGAGAAGCTTGGCGCACAGCGAGGTCTCGAGGTAACGGATCAAGTCCCGTTTCACCTGCACCACCTCTGGCCCACGCTCGTCGTTGATGACCCGTTCATGCTGCGTGAGAATCCCCCTGGCTATCGAGGAAAAGCGCCGATGCTCAAGCACGAAAGCCTCAGTGGACATCTCCGGGGCCTGTGCACGGTTTTTGAACAAGGCGCGTTGCAACTCGTCGGAGAACCACATCGCTCGAGTTTCGGTCGGGTTTACAAGAGAATGAGAGAATGAGAGAATGAGAGAATGAGAGAATGAGAGAATGAGAGAAAGACCGACGAAACGACGGGGTCTCGGTGTCGTATTTGAGAGTCTTTCTCGTGGGTTTATGGATTCAGTTCGGCATTCAGCACGTGTATGCACGACGCGCATGATGGTCCATAATACCATAATACCATAATACCATAATACCATAATACCATAATACCATCATGGTCCACCCGGTTTTTATCTTCTCGGTAGATACACCGATTAAAGAAAAACGAACCTAAAAACCTCGAGTGAGCCAGGACTTTGGAAGGTGAGAAGTTAACCAACCGTTGGTGTGATGTACATTTCATTGTACTGATGAGCAACTGCCTGACCACCAATCGAATCGGTTTTTCATATTCGATTACTTCCCTTGCGTGGCTGGCTACCTCGTGCTTCTTGAACTTCCGGGTACTTTATGAAAGGTTTCTGTTCTTTTTTTATCTGATTTTGGTAGATCCATTGATAGAAAAGGGGCTCGGATCCTTGTCAGCCCAAAACTTGTGCAGCTATACATAGAATCTCGTATCCAACTTAATGTCACTTTCAATGCATGACCTACGATGATTTTGACCTAACCTCAACTATGCATTGAGTTGATTTTTCAACTGTCCAAAGAATCAATAGCTTTTAAATGTACACATGCCTCTGAAACATTCGAAGTTTACTCACGCACACCAGATCCATTGGTATACTTCGTCTAACTATCGTACGTGCTGAGTATGTCAATGACGAGGGTGAAAAAGGATAAGAATAAGAATATCGGCCTCAGCATCAGAGGACCTTTTGTTTTTGTTAGATAGTAGAATATCAAGTGATTAGCGCAGAAGAAAGGATGTAGAGCTATCCTAGCTTTATGGTTTACATACTGAGGGGGGCAGCCTCCACAATTCGCAGACTGTGTCCTTACGAGAGGTTATTTAGTGAAATGCTGGTCTTATTTATAATTTCTTATAAAATCTGTTTTTTTTTTTTTTTTTTGGAAAGTTGCCACGATAATGGTGCTGGCCCTTTGAAATTAAATGCAACTTTCAAAAAGTGTTCTCTGTTGATCCATTGAGTAGAGGGCAGCTCAAAGACTACCTTCTGAACTCAAAAAATGTACAGTTATACACGAAATCTCTAATTCAACTCAAGGTCAGGGTAGAAAGCGTTTCGTCCTTTGGGTAGTTGACAAAGTTCAATTCAGCACGTATTTGAGGTTGTGTCAATTTCATCGTAGGTGTGTCTTTAGATGAGACTTCGACATGGATTAAAGGCTTGACGTATAACTGCGCAGTTTTTGCAACTTTCGAGCCCCCCTTTTGATTATATTTTAATCGAGGCTTGCCATCAAGGGAAGATTGATCTGGTAAAATTGCTACTTAGTGACCGGTTTGAGATGAAGGATCTAGGAGCTGTGGGGGAGTTTTTAAAAATAAGTGTTGACGTTCAACCTTCCTATACTAAGTTGAGTGTGGCTGACTACATTGAATCGCTTATATGGGACTTTAGGTTGGAAGACAAACATGCAGTTGCAACTCCTATAATAAAAGATGACTTTTCTATCGATGATCTGATTGAAGAGGAGTTCGGCTGCGAATCAACGTACCGATCCATTATCGGTAAGTTGCGTTATGCAGCTAACACAGTTCGGTTCGACATTAGCCACAGCATTTCGAAGCTTTCGAGGCTTCTCAACGGGCCTCGGACTAGGCATTTTGCTGCGGCTATTATGGTCTTGTTGTATCTAAAGGGAACTAAGGAGTTTGGCAGTATCTATCGTCATGGGTCTTCCAAGGTCATTACGAGTTACAGTGACGCCAACTTTGCTCCTCCGGACGATCCTCAAAATAGATACACTACTGGCATCTTTATCACCATTGGTGGTTCTCCAGTTGGTTGGCTATCTAACCTCCGGACCATGACAGCAATTTCGACCACAAATGCTGAAATGATTGCCCTTTGTGATAATTGTACGGAACCAATTTGGTTGTTGGATCTTCTTCGGGAGTTGGGGCTTGACACCTCATACACAATCTTGTGTGGCAACCAACCCGCGATTGATTCTTCCTATAAAGACATAGTCCTCAAGGCTACAAAACACATACGTCCGAAGGTGAATCTTATCCATCAGTTGGTCGAAAAGAAGGCGATAACTTTGAAGCACGTGAGTACACATCACACCATAGCCGACATGTTCACGAAGACTTTGACTAAGTTTCTCAGTCAGGTATGCTAGAAACTAAACCTTCAGGGGGAGTATAACGAGATATCTGTACTTTGTGCAGTTTCTCGTGGTCTGTTCTGTAAAACGTGACTCAGTAACCAATCGGAGGGTACTACTGCAAATAAAGCTTGTTCAGTGAAACAGCTTTTCCTGCAGAGAACTTAGGTTCATGACTGGTGTTCATTTCAAGGAGAGGATAGACTAGATTAGTGAAATCGACTTTATGCACGTCTCGAGCAAGACTCACCTGAGCTTGCTCATCTGAGACGGCAGAAATAGAAAGGGATTCTGTCGACATAGTTGTGAAGGTAACTTAAACAGAGGAGAGATCGGATACTTGTGTCAGTGCTTAAAACTTAACTAGCCTCCCAAGTCAGAAGACTGGAAATTAGGCTGGACTTAAATAGAGAGGATCTTCACGCAACTATTCAGGCGCTTCCTAGCTACCCCGCTCAACCGTCACGCCTTCTAGGTATGCCCGTGACGCCTCCTTGCTTCCCCGCTCAATAGTGACGCCATGTGAGACATGCATCCCATATTACTACGCCCCTTTCCCGGGTCGAAGGAGGTCCATATAACAATGGCACCCCCTTTTTCCTTTCGAGCGAATAAGCCACGCTGCCGACCTTTCACACGTAGATGCGCGCATGATGCTGTCTCGGCGTTTGATCCACAAACCCGCATATGCACTCGCGCACCTACAACAAAGCTTTGTTCTATATACAAGCATGTCGGCGTTACCGCCAGTGCGAAATCAATGAATTAATTAAGGAATTAACTGTTGGAATTTGTGACAACTGCTGTGTTAAGTGCGTTCTCACAGGTTAGATTCGTTTATTGTATTTACTTTAGTGTGAAGAAGAGGAGAGAATATTCTATGCGTTGTCCTTTCTTCGTGTCCGAGGAGCAAGACCCATGGTCGTGTGCGGTTCAGCTTTAGTCCGATAGTAAGATATCTATGTCTGGAACTGCATATTCCAAACATTAACAATCGATTACTCTTTTCTACAAGTATCTCCGGTTGAGTCATGTCTATTTGTAACAGTAAAGGTGATGGTGGTTTTGAAACCACACCAGAGCCCAATGAACTTATTGGGTCTGGTGATCAATCATCAACTAACTCAACTCCCAATGCATCTTTGGTTCCCGGATCCCCTTCTCCGGAAACACCAGTTCCAGAGTCTGTGCCTTGCCTTAAGATATCTGGGGTTGATGAGTTTCAGATCTATAAGTTCAAGAGACAATCACATGCGTTAGTGATGCAGCCTCCGGCTTATCCTAAGTTTGATGCCGCTACGCAGATAACTCTTGCCCTCCAGCAGGTAAGGAGCCGATCCAGAAAGGAGAAGTTACTTACACCCTACAAACTTGAGATGCAGAAGACCTCTTTGTTTGCCGAGTTCTATTACATTTTTCTCGAGGAACTTGCGGCTACGGGTAGTAAGGTAATTGAGTACTATTGTCGTCTTTCGACATCTCAATTTCGTGCTTGTTTTAAAGGAACGGAAGCACAGAAGCTGATTGCGATGGGAATGGTTGTCGACCAGTTCTCCGATAGGTTTATCGCGCACCTTGGTTCTCTGTTTGATCAGAAGAAACATCGCACGTTTTCCAGAGAGTACATTGAAGGTAAATTTATTGCAGAGCTTAAAAAATGGGCAAAGCCACATCATTTGATCGCTAGACGTCTGCATTTGCTTTCTTTAGCCAGAGATGGAAATCTGGCTCCTTTGGTCACGTTTCTCCAGGCCCTTTGCTTGGACGAGCGTTCTATATGGCGCGAGCTTGGATCTTTGTATTATTGCGACGAGGTTTCTGAAGCGATTCAGGACGTTGTCGCGGAGAAAATCGAAATTTATCTGAAGATGAAGGGCGGCCTCCTGTTTCGCGTTTATGAGTTTGAACTGAAGCTCAAGCTGAAGGATCTTTTCCCCGTTAAACATTTGTTGCTGGCTGAAGAGTCTTTTCATGCTTCAGGTAACAAATCTCAGGCGCAGGCCATCCCTGCGAAACGTGAGTTCCATCAACAGCAATCTTCTGGTCATCTGGCCAAACATCGCAAGAAACAGCGTTACTGGCATAATTTTAAGAAGAAAAAGACCGAACGGAAGAATGGTAGAGCTAGTGGGGGGAATCAAGGCCGTGACTTTTCAGGGAACTCAGTTACTCAGAAACACGGCCAAAATATACACGCAAGTATCTCTAATGTATCTAGTTTGTATTCTGGTTCTAGTAATGCTCCTTGGGATACGTGAAGCAACATACATCTTGTACTGGACCCCAAGCTCTTCGTTAATGCCCGACCAACCTGCAAACCGTTTTTCACGAGTGATATACTTTTCACTCTACCAAAAAAACCAAAAACCAAAAAAAAAAAACAATTTGATTCGAAGACTTTCGATTGTCACTTCGGAAGAAATGCCCCCAGTGGCCCGTGGTCTTGAATATTGAAAAATAAAGTATTGAGAGAGCAATGTTAGCACTTGCAATTCGCTGAGCTGATTGTGAAAGTGTTTTTGGATTCATCTTGAATATAGAGTAGGGATGAAAGGCTTGACATCTTGTTGAAAATACGTCACAGTCGCTGGCATCAGCAATCTACCACAAAGAAAAAAATGAAAATAACTCCAATATGTGCTAGTACCATGATCTAGCTGTTGTTCGCTGATAGTAATTGATCGGTCCATGCATTGTACTTAAAAGAAGAGATGTGAATAGAGATCGAGATATGAAGGCGATTTGGATCCGAAAGAGAAAATCTGCCTCCTATTATTATGGGCAACAGTTACTTCTCACGTCATGGACGAGCATGGTGAGTTGTGTTCCATTACAAACACTCTATGTTTGATACATTTCACAAGTGTGATAGATGTTTGCAGTTCTCTCTTTCAATTCTCCGACTTCTCTTTCGCTCTTCTGCGGCTCGTTTTTATCTTGTACATAACTCGCCATTGCCCAACAACCTGATCACAAAAAAAAAAAAATTGTGACGCTCACATCAAAGGCATTTAACCACCTCAGCGTACAATGGCAAATATCACTTTTCTCAAATATCGCAGGCACGTTTTCGCACCCATTTTGCAACATGCCACCGCAGAACACCAGCATAACAAGAGAAGGATAGCATAACAGAAAATAGATTTTCTTATATAGCCCAGGGTTCGCTCTTTTTTCCCCCAGTTTTCTTGCTACCACTTTTCTTTTGCACGAGACCACATGTGTTTTGCGGAACGTGCACTAGTCCACTTTGGACTCCTGATTTACCTCTTGGATATCACCGGGCTCGGCCCCGCCGCCTATTCTGTGATTTCATTCTTTTTGAAATTTCCGGGAAAGGGGCTATTTGCCACCCTGGGCCCTGGGTCACTTCCAGGGGCATGGATACACATCCCCAAGAATGACCTTTCTCTTTTTGAGACTGAAAGCGACAATAAGGATCACGACCCTAGCTCTAATCCCGACAGTGACTTTCACTTTGCGGAGTTTCCTTGTGAATCTCCCGCCCTCTCCTCTGGATTTTCTTTTTTCGAAAAACTTTGGGAGCTTCTCACACCCACGCCCTCCTGTGAGAACCGCATCTCTGGTGTTTCTGAAGACACTAGAGCCTCTCATATCTCTCCCAAGATTTCTTATTCTTTCGAGATTGTAGAATTCAGCGCAGGCGCTGAGCTCTCTCTTGAGACCCCGGGCACCACCACCCCTGGAACCACAGAGACCAGTACTGAGAGAGCAGGTCCCATCTCTACTGACTCTGAGACAGAATGGAGAATTCAGAGCAGAAGAAGAAGAAACCTGGGTAGAAAAATCAGAGATGGGGAAAACGGAGAACCCTGGACTGGACCGGCTTCTGGTGGCTCTTTCATGGAGAGCCCAAAGAGGACCGAGGCCATATCCACACCCTCCTTAAACCCATACCTGGTGTTGGCCGAGCTTGGCGACGAGGAGTTTCAGAACCCTCGCCCAAAAAGGCAGCCCAAAATGAGGGGAACTTTCTCTCATGCTCCCTCTCTCGAGGAGAATGGGAATCCATTGGGTGGGATGACGGGGCACCTGATATCTCAGTATCATCCAGCACTCTCTTCTGCTCTTCCCACTGCCCAGGCCGTCTTCTAAGAAGAAACATGGCTGTTTACGAAACTCTCACGAACTCTGCATGAAAACATTTTTTACTTCTTCCACTATTTATTTCTATTTACTCTTATATTAATATATTTTTATCTCTTAACACGACTACATTTGTGCTTGGACTTTACTAGATTAGGTGCTACAGCGAAGCTCCAAGAAAATCAGCAAAAGTATCTCTTTATTTCTTTCTTCTCTCTCTTGATAAGATTTCTACCCGCTAAAAAGCTCTTCTATTTTTGGAAGTATCGCCAAACTCTTCAATCATTTTTCGTTTTTCGGTCTCTTTGTATGAGGCCTCTATACATATACTAGGTGTTGAATATGGGTCCAATCCCCCATACAAGAGTACCATTTCGATTCCAAAACCGAGTTCATTTTTTTTTTTTCAGTTGTTATGATTAAAAGCTCTTTAAATACAACTTGGGTTTATTTCCATGATAATACATCCTTTCCACCATATATTTAAGTCTTCCCTCATACATATCTTCTTTCAAGGTGCGCATCCATTCTGGTGAGCATTCACATAGACAAGAATCTATATCCCTTCCAGTCCCCACAATTCCAACCACTGTTTATCTTGAAACCTTTTGATATTTCTGATCTTCTGTAATATCTAAAGCTGACACGAAACTTCAAAAAAAAAAAGACTCATACTCCCTTTCCATAACCCAAATTCCACCCCATCTACCTCATCCATTCTTTCTTATAAAACAGACTATACAATGCTGGATGCCGCCACAAAGTCCGATCCAGAAGCTTCAAACACACTCTACGTCAATAATCTCAACGAAAAGATCGCCGTCAACAAAATCAAGTACGTGTTGGGCAAGATCTTCGGGAGGTACGGATCCGTAGAGGGCATAACTGCCCACCTGAACTTCAAGATGAAGGGGCAGGCTTTTGTCACGTTCAAAGAGCCGAAATCGTGCGAGAAAGCGATCCTGAAACTAGAAGGGAGACCGGTATTCAAGAAACCGATCCACGTGGCGTATGCGCAGAGCCCGTCTGACCATGAACGGACTTTAAACGGTGATTCTGAGGCGATTCTTCGTAGAAAACAGGCCAAAGAGGCTAGGATCGAGAGGGAACGTAAAGAGAAGGCAGAACGCGCAGAAAAGGCGAAAATCAACGGAAAAGACGGAAAATCAGAAAGACCCGACGCCTCCACGAAACTCTCGAAGGCCCAGGCAAAACAGTGGAGACTGGTGCCTCCCAACAGCATCTTGCTTCTCCAAAATGTCGACGAGAGTCAATTGGAGAGTACATTTTTGGACGAGGTTTTTGGAAAATTCGCTGGGTTCACGAAGGTTAGACTTATCAAGTTCCGGAAGGTGGCGTTTGTGGATTTCGACCTGGAAAGCCTGGCCACTGAGTGTTTGGAGAAGATCGACCATGACCAGTTCGGCGTGGAGTCGCTTCTTTCCTACGCGAAGAAGTAAAGAAGCTATCTTCGAAATGAGGGGATGGCGTTTTTTCTCTTTCATATTTCCAGTTTTTTCTCATTTTTACAGTCAGTTAAGATGATGTCTTTATGTGTCTGTCACATGATTATGTGAACTTATAGTGAGGATCAGGGGCAGCATGGAAAACCAGAAATCGATTTCCGGCTTAATGATTCATTCCGATTTCGACAGTAATCCCTCCTCAAGCTTTTGAATCCCAGGGGGACTTTCGTATCTGAGGTGGACTTTCCGATCGAGGGGTTTAGGAGCCCAAAAGCGAAAATGACATTCTCAGTCCTACCACTATTTCCGGTCCCCTGATATACTTCCACCGAGACTCTGGCGTATTAACGAACGTGACACTAATGATGAATTTCTCACTGGATTCCACTTCCAATGTTTCATAAATCAGGCATGTTAAAAGTATAATTGCTTCTTTTTGGGTGCATGGATGCACACATTCTAAGTTGCCTACCGAGGCGAGACCTACCGTGCATCAGAGGACATCTCGTTCAACCACATCGAAACTATTCCAAACGTTATGATTAGCTCCATTGTGACGTGTGCTTTATTGTGACGAATACTCCTGATGTCGGTTCTGACGATGAGTCCTTCAATGATGCGATTTCATAGATCACATATAATGGGTCTGTGTGTCAGGGAGAAAGAAGCACGAGAAAAAATCATAAGGAGTTAGATCTTTTCAGATGAGACGCCCGTCGGGATCTTGCATGATCGAAGTATAAGTAGCACGTTTGGGGCCCATCGGAATCCAGGGCTACTTCATTTGGCCAGTGAGTTGTTGCACAGTCCTTAGCGGATTTCGACTTCCATGGCCACCGTCCGGCTGTCTAGAAGAACTAGCACCTTTTGTGGTGTTTGATGAGTGTGTATTCATGCACTTTCACTTCACAGTTCATATCACATCGCTGGTTCTGCTTACCAAAACGGCTCTTAGATAGGAGCTCAAAAGTTACCTTTTTAGGCCAAAAACTGTACATCTATACATAAAAAACTCTAGTCCCACTCTTGGCTAACACTTACTCCATAAATATATTTTGCCTCTTAAGTCCGAGATCATACGCCTCTAAATTCTCGTCCCTTTTCACAGTTGACTCGGGATTCTGTCTAATCACTTGATGGTCCTTCGTTCCGACTTTGATCTGAATCCACACTGAAGAAAATGAATGTCAGAAAATAAATCAGAGCAATCGTATTTTACCTTTCAGGTTGACCTATGCAAAATTCATGAAAGCATAATCCTCTTCCTTTCCGTCTCATCTTTATGTGCGTTTGAAAAACAGTAAGAGGTCCTGCTTTCATACAAAACCATCAACATGCTTTGAATTCATCACTTCCATTTCCTTCTTGATTCATCTTATCTTGGGCCCTTTGGGTTTGGAGAACTCCACTAGATATGTGTACGAACCTACTGCGACTTGCCTCATGGCTTTTGTTTCGAATGATGTTCAAATTTAGCCATCACATCACCTTCTATCGTTCACCGAGAGAAATGACAATCGGCCCTCCGTTTTCGTACGACCTCCATTCGCCATCTCTTTGAAGCAACTGATCCTCTTACGTACATTCCAGCTACTTTTTCATAGATTTAGTTTCAGATTTTATTTGTTTTATTTTGAAGAGAACATAAACATTCTCGAGAAGTGAATAAATACGCGCAAAGGCAATACAAAAACGACAGCAGATCAGGCAATCACACAAGAAACAAGACACAACTTAGCTCAGAACATCACGTTGTTGGCGGCCAAGAGCTCTCTCAAGCGCACAACCTCGTCCTGCAACTGGGCCTTGTCCTGCATCAACGCCTCGACCTTGTCCTCCAACTGGCCCATGCGCTCCATCTTCCGTGCACGTGACCGCCGCGCAGCCTCGGTGTTTCTCGCACGCTTCATGGCAACGGGGTCACTGGATTCCACGGTGATGGGCTGCAAGGGCTGCAGTCTCAGCTTCTTGACGTACGACACGCAACCGAGGTGGTCGACAGACTTGCGCTTGAGCGAAGGCTCCTGCATATAGGCGTCGCGCGCGACATTCTCGTGCACACGCGCAGGCTCAAAGTCGTCCATCATAGGCGTACTCAACATAGGAGTCGAGGGTGTTTCGAGCTGTTTGACCTTGGGGACAACGGGAATGAAATCGAAAGATTCCTTGAAATCGTCGCCAACCAAATCGTCGAGACTTTCATCTTTTCCGGCAAACTTGGCGTCGAACGCGTCGTCATCTTTAAACAATGAGACCCAGTCGTCTTTGGAGTTCACCTCGACGCCGTTGAGCACAAAGTCGGCGTCGTCAAACATGGGCGTGCCGTTGTACGCGGACGCGTCGTCGGCGTCCAAGTTGGACGAGAAGACCAGGTCCAAAACGTCCGTGTGCACCAAGATCGGCGAGTGGTCGGCGGAGGTCACGTGACCGCCACCCAGCGGCAAGTGGCACAGCAACTCGTCTACGGGCTCGAGCTTGAGCACAGGGGCAGGCATGAAAGCGGCGTCAGAAGCGTCGTTCTGTAAAACGTGGACTTGCGAAGACATGGTAATAATAGCGTTCAATGTAATAGTATTATTGATGGGTGTTTGGGGGAAAGTACTGCAAGTAACTTAAAAAGGGGAGTGGAAAACGTAAAAACTTATAATCTTAAAATCGGATCGAGGATATTCGGGGAATATTCAGAGGGGGAAAACCGGTAGGTGGGACACCATTGGGGAGGAGAGCATTATAGTAGCATATTGAGGGGGGTACAAACTGGGGAAGTTATCAAAGATTGATGTAATAACTTGACGTGATGTGTTTTTCTTTAGTTGATAAACAGAAAAATCGGAAACCTTATAACCTGGGGGTTAGTTTAAGCGCACATGGTGGAAACTAGAAATGATATGATATAGAAAATTGGAAGATAAGGTGTTTGTAGTAAAAGAGCGGAAAGAGTCAGGTGGGGCCGCACGCTCCCTATATATACGCCCGGCGAAAATTTTCATTTGAAATTTTTGGCTTTTTTTTTCGCATTTTTTTTTTTTTTTTTTAATTTTTCGCTAGAGATTCTTGCCGCGCGCCGCACGGCATGCAGATCAATACGAGAATGTGCGCGTATATCTCAGCACGCGTGCGCGTAATCTTCAGACTGGGCCTCTTATCTGGCCCAGCCATGTGACTCATTGGTCCAGGCCGCAGTGGCTTTCTCCTCTCCGCTTGTCCGAAAACGAGCCAGAACTGTGGTCTTTAAAACTAAGAAAAGTAAAAGAAGAACGAAATGAAAATAATTGCAATTGAAAAAAGAAAAAGGGCGTTTTTTCGTAAATCCTGCTGTTTTCGTTTCGGGACGCCAGCGGAATCACCTGATTGGCCTGTGATATTCGGGTTTTTCTTGACCACGGGCGGCGGAAACGAACTCCGGCGCGTATCTGCAGGACCGGCGGGCCGGTTCCGCTTAGCTGGTTTTGGAGCCCTAGTTCGTAAATGAAAAAAGCAAGCTCGTTGCAATCTAGGGCATACAAGTGTTTGGCATTTAGTGGCATTGGTTTGCATAAAGTAGGGATGAAGGAAATAGGGCAATGATCTGAAAGTAAAAAAATGGTATGGTTCAGGGATTTTGGGTGTGCTCTCTTCTTGTCTCAAAGTAGAAGCCCAGCCCAAACTGGAAGTACCTCCTTAAGAAACTCTATTGGGGAATAGGAAAGTTTGAAAGATTTCGTTTTGTTTTTGATCTTGAGAGTATTAAATTATTTGAAACGTTCTACTTTTGAAATCTTTTAGTTTTTTTTTAGCAGGATTGAAGACATAGATCAGGATTCAGTCTAATGGTCGTTGAGAATTCGAAGGGTAACTTCTTTATTATTTGATCTCAACAGTCCCTAAGTTTTGCACTTGAAAATAAATTTACGTTCCAAAAAATCATAAATTAGTGTTATAGTATTAGCCGGTCTAGGGCGTCAGCCCTGGACATGATGGTGTGTACCTGTATAGGTGTAGGTCACGTGTATGCGCACGTGACCGTAGCCGACGCGGCCGTAGGTCTTGAGGCGCCCACCGGGCGCAGAGTAGACTGGAGGACAAGTCTCTTTTAGGTTTAGATAGGAATAGATATCTACACACCCCT
>JAJMCI010000117.1:0-29470 GCA_030565705.1 Metschnikowia baotianmanensis
CCCAGTTCTGTGATATTGGGGTCCGGTGATATAAACGCGTGTATTTCGGGCGTTCGAAGAGGTATTCCCGGCGTAATAGTTGCCAGGTGTGTGAAAAAGTGGGATTTCTGACCAGGAAGACACTTTTTGGCTTCGATTTAGGGCGTTGGCGTGGAATCGCCTCTGTGTTTAGTTCACTTAGATCTATGGATAATAGATAGCGCCGCGATGTGCAAGTCGCGTTGTCGATGTGTAATGAAATACGAGACACGAAAATAGGATGGAAAATAACGAAAACCGGGAAGAAGAAGAGAATGGAATAGATGGGTAGAATGAAGGAGGTGTACAGTACTTGAATGTTTTGTCTATTTCCTTCTTTTTTCCTTTTGTGTCAATTCAAGGAGACTTGCATGATTTTTAGCGGTATTATGTCATCCATGCACTAACGTGTTCTCATGTCTCCACAATTTTTTTATGTTTATTTTTTTCGATAAACATGTTACGAACGCGTCGCATTGTGGTGCCAAAAAGAGAAAATGATTCTATGATTCATGTTCATTATATTTTGTCTCTTTTTTTTTTTTTTTTCTGTTGTTAGGTACTTTAACTAAATGAAAACTTTACAGCCAAAAACCTCAACAAAAAAGTGACTTGTAAGGTGAAATTCAACCTATGGTGTGCTGTAAATTTCTCATACCATGAGCAAACTGAAGTGGAGCTCAAATAACAATTGAGCAAACAAAATCTTTTCGGGTGAATCGCTTCCACTATGGATCTCAAAAAAAAGCAAAGGCAGAATAAAAAAGTATGCATAGTTTCCTCTAATCAATGAATCTACCAAAAAAAAAAAAATAGTGATACATCCATTGAGTAGTTAACAAAGTTAAATTCAACACGTAGTTGAGGTCAGGTTGGAATTATAGAACGTGATTCGTTAGATGTGACATCGAGTTCGGTTAAAGGTTTTATGTATAGCAGTACAGTTTTTGAGCTTAGAAAAGAATTTTAGATCTTCCCTTTTAAAAATGTATGTATCAGCAAAAAAAAAGTATCAAAAATAGGACAACTCTTCTCTGGTTTGAGTTTCAGATACGTATAATAAACATGTCTGGTCCATTGGACATATAGATCTTACGAAGATCTCCTGGTCTTATGAAAATTGATTACTCTTCACAACTAGTCGAATATTCTATACTCCCATTCATCCACATCAACCCATTACTACTTGGCAGATCAAGGACAAACATTCTACACTCATGCTCAGTTTACAGTCTATAGCAGGATATGTATATTGATGTTATTGAATGGCGCTACTTGGAACTAGCTTTTAGAGCATGGGCCTTCATAGTTCAAGGAGGTTGTGTTCTTGACAGCCACAGAGCGATGAATGCCAACATGACAGGAATGTGTGCTACTGGGAAAAAAATGTGAGGTGTCAAGTATAGCCAAAAGACCATTCAGGGTACAATTGAATTCTGGGTCTCACGGCCCAATCCCTAGCAACATCTAGAATTGAAAGTTGGGCGTTTTGTAATACAGAGAAGCAGCCTTAGGCGTGCCCCACCAAGTACTGAATCGTCCGCAACGCCTCGTACTTCAATTCGTTGTCCCCTTCACTATTTTCCAACAACCCCATGACCAACATCTTATACTGGCCGTCCTTCTCGGCGTTGATGAACGTGACCAATTCTGGGCCAAGGTTGCGGATCAAAAACTGCAAATCGTTCAACAAAATCACCCGGGACGTGGTGGAAGGCACAGGGTCCTCCGACGCCAAGATGGCCATCATTTTCTTCACCAACGCATGGCTGTTTTCCTTGAATTTCCCTGCATTTTCGTGCCAGAAGTCCTCCGACTTGTGTGTGGGCGATGCCCAGCTCAAGAGGTCCGGGTTCTCCAACTCCACCAAATACTCGTCCAAAGACGTCAATTTGTTCGCCACCACCTCGCTCAAGATTTCCCGGAGATACGCCAAGTCGCCGGCCAACTCCTCGTCACTGGACTCCAGCGCAAACTTACGGGTTTGGATGGTTTTCACCACATTCAAGCCATCGTGGAACAAAATCAACTTGACCACGCTAAACTGCTCGGAGTTGGACGTGGTGAACGACACGAAGTTGCGCACTGTCGAGACGGCCACGCGAACCACCTTGAGCTTGATGCCCTCCTTGGCAATCGTCAACAAACTACCCACAAGTGCAGGAAAATGGTGCACGAGTGTCTTGTTGAGCTGCGGCGAGAAACTGAGGAGCCACGCGGTCAACAACGCGTTGTACAAGAGCTGCAAGTTGACGGAGTTTGGCTGTTTCGCCAGGGTTTCAATCAAGGAAGCAAGTGCCTTGAAGTTGGCCACTACATTGTGCTCTGAAAAGATAGAACGGTACGGTTTGTGCACAGCAAGCTCCTGCAACAACTGCACGCCGATCAGCTGCACGTTTCCGTCCTGCGAGTTGCCGATGAATTGTTTCAGACACACCACACTGAAAAGTTTGATGAGGATCTCCTTGTGTGCAGTACTTCCCTTCCTGGCGGCGGCACTAAGCAAGACCGTGGCGTTGTAGAAACTCAAGGTCTTGACGAGCGGATCCGCATTGGCCAAGTGCTTGATGAACGGCGCATATGGCAACTCGCCGTCGACCTTGGAGAGGTCCAAGAGTGCATCCACAAACAGGCCTGCTTTTGTGTCCACAAGCAAGTCGTTGAGCAAGACCAAGACGCATTTCAACACGTCGTCCCGCGAGTTGACGTCCAACTTGCTCAACACGCTCAAAAGCGTGCGTGCGTATAAGTCCAGGGCGGCTAAAACAGAGGTTCTCTTAGATTCCGAGTTCTGGGTTTCCAATACCTTGATTAGATTGGCCTGGTCGGCGGAAATCACGCCTGCGCGGGCAAGACCTTCCCAAGGGACAATCTTTTCCCGGATAAGTTTCTTGGAGTCTGAAAGACTCGTGCTATCGAGAATTAGTGGCGGCTAAATGTGGTTAGTAGAGGTCATATAAGAAGAAATACTGGTGTTTTAAGAGCAGTGTGTCTCGGTGAAATCGGGTGTTTTTTTGCGGGAAAAAGCGATAGATGGGTTCTGAGAGCCACGGAAAATGATTACAGGGCTCAAACGGGTACATACGGCGAGCAGCATGTGGAATTGGGTGGGGATATAGGAACAGACTGGAGCTTTATCGGACTAGATCTGACGTTCGCGGTCGCTAGATAGCGTGCTGGGCCACGCACGACCCGGTTTTGGTACTGCTTGGGAGCACCCAATAAATATGAGATCGGTGAAATGACCGGAATATTTCGGGAAAAACTGGGTGTTTTTCAAGTTAGAGAGAAACTATGAAAACATGTAGGAATTTTGTTCCAAGAACATTTGTGAAAATCAAAAAAATAGAAGCGTGCCGGTGCCAGGAATCGAACTTGGGTCTGCTCGGCCACAACGAGCTGTACTTACCACTATACTACACCGGCGATCTTGAATTTCAGAATCTAGTGCAAAAACAGAACGCCAAGGTAAAAGATTTTGAATAGCCGGGGTTTTTTAGGATTAGTTGAGTAGGGGATATTTTTACCGTAATACTATATGTTTCTTTAGAAAGAAATACAAATAAAACAAGGCCCCGCTCAGACGGTATATATATGTTTCTTAAAGAAGAATGAAATCTATATAATGAAAGTTCAGAAACCGGAAGTTGGGGACTGTCCTTGGCATCCAATCACCTATGAAATTTGCATCAATATTGGCACCATTATCACAGGTACAAGAGTATTTGAGCGAGCTTTATCGGTTCATTCACACGGTAAGCCGAGTTTATCATTCCCAACGCCTATACCAGAGAACTGGGGTTCTTCTTTCTGCTCTTGATGACAGACAATTGAAAAGGGCGTTGGGGGTGAAGTAAGGTGGAGACTAGCTTCTTTTTTGGTAGATAAATTTATCAAAAGACATGCATACAGCTAAAACACTTGAATGAACCAGTGGCTTGGAAGGTGAAGACCAACCTTTGATGTGTTGTACAAATTTAGTATGATGAGTAAACTATCTGATCACCATCCTTTTGTGGCTTTTACCAGAGCTTTTGAGTTTCGCTCGAACCGAACAGTCCTGTGATTATACCTCAGTAAAAACTTACCTTGCTTGTTTTGCATAGGGCACACTTCTCCCATATATCATTGACATAGTTACGAAACGATGAGCTGGAGTTACAAGTAGACTATAGGTAGAAAATTGCATTAGTCGTAATTAATAGATACCTGGCTTCTTGAAAAGCCTTATTTCCTTCACTGGTATTACCTGTCTGAAACATGAACACTTCCATATACTCTCGAAAACATGGAGTATACTTCTGTCCGGTTTCTCTCTCTTATTCCCCCTTAACTCCGGTCCCTCCTTTCACAATAGTCCACGTACATCGGCCTGGTCCACTTTCTTATTCTCTTTCCGTAAACAATGAAAGGAATACCGCCTCCCATAATCACTAATGTGAGCACCGCCAAAATGACAAATGTCTTAGTGACCCCCATGCCATTGAGCCAGAAGGAACAGGAAAACGTGAAGAAACACCCAAACATGTTGTTGATCACAGACACGCCGGCCATCATCTCGATCACCATATCGGGGTACGCATCCATCAAGTATCCCATGGCCACGTCACCAGACGAGCCAAATCCAACACCTATGAGGCCCAATCCAAAGTAAGTGGGTACCCAGTGCCAGTTCTGGTCAGTGCCGAGTGCAAAAAGAATAAGGCCAAGGGGCGTGAGCAATGCAGGTATTATCAAGAAATATAGCCGGTACTCTGCTTCCTGGATGCCGTGATTCCGCCTGGCCATCCACAACATGAACCAGTCGCTCATGATGCCTGCGTATATGCAACCAATAATGGCACCAATCAACGTGGGAACGTTCATGACGGCTACCTGCACGTTGTTGTATAGAAACGGATCGATATAGTAGACATTGTCTTCCACGGTGAGGTAGAACGTGAGAAGTGCATCTTGCATGCCCCACACAAGCCCCGAGAAGATCATAGGCGGAAATAGAAACACCCGGAAAAGAAGGGCCAATCGTCTGAAATATTGCTTGCATCCGCTACCAGTGATACCGTGTGCTTTTGTGATGAGAGCTACCGATCTCCAGTACCCATACTTTCTCTCGGTGGCGCCCATATCTGTGGCTGCAAATTCGAGGTCAACATTAATATTAGGCGTATACTCATGGCTGTGTGCAGTCATCGTGGACGAGACTGAGTTCTGGCGTTCAAATGTGAAGGTCCCTTTCTTCGAACGTTCTTCGTTCTTTTTCTTTCCTTCCTCCGTTTCTGTACTTTTCTTCTTTATATTTTGAATGTCAATCACATTCTCGGGTTCATTTCTCTGTTGAGTCCCGCTTTGAACTCTAGTAGTGTCTTGCTTGTTCTCTCTTTCATTGATAGCACCCATACTCGAACTCATCATTTCTCTCGCGTACTTCCCCCGATCAAAAAGAGTCTCGTGCATTCCAAAAACAATCACCACCAATAAAAAGCCTGAAACTATCGCAGCCAATCCGCCCACCCAACGAAACCCCATGCCGTCCACGATAAACCCGGCTATCATAGGGCCCAAGTACGTGCCACATGCTGTCGCCAATATATAGATGGTCAAAACACCTCCCAACTGGTGCTGGAAGTACATGTCTGTGAGCGACTGCTGCACGTGCGCCTCGGCACACGCCTCGGAGGCACCCACAAAGATTTGCGACCAGATGGTGTCTGAGGCCCCTGAGAAAAACGTAAACCACACGGCGCCCATGAGCCCACAGAAGATGCAGATCACATATGAGATTTTCCGCCCATATATGCTGGCCACGGGTGCGAGCACAAACGTCGTCCAGCCAATCGAGATGAAAAGGACGCCTGCACCGATATTCACGGAGCTGTCGCCTATGTCGTACACCTCGCTGAGTGCCTCCTGCAAGGACCCGGCATTGTTGGCAGTGGCGGCAGTGAACCCCGTTATAGTCGCTAGGATAGAAAAGTTCCATAGCTTTCTGGATTTGGTCCAGTTGAGCGGGTCGTTGGCGGAGTTGGAGGGCTGAGGTACGAGAATGACGTTGTTTTTTGTCAATTTTAAATGGGGTTGGTATTCGTGTACTGTGGATGAGTAGATGTTGATTGTCCCTGGGATGTAGTCGTCATCGGAGTGTGGCTCAACTTCTGGAGTGTTGGTTAGATCGTGTTCTTGCTCTATATTCTGTTCCATAATCTGTTCCATATTTTGTTCCACACTCTGTTTCATATTCTGTTTCATATTCTGTTTCATATTCTGTTTCATATTCTGTTCCATGTTCTGTTTCCTACTTTGTTCCATGTTTCGTTGAATGTCTTCTTGCCCTTCTGGTCCCATCTTTAATTATGTTGTGAAGTAGAATTTCACAGTGGAATGTAGGTTAAAATTCTATAGTGGATGTCTATAGTAGAAGTCTATAGTGGATTCTATAGTGTGACTATGTTGTGAATCATTCAGCTATGTCCTGGATGCTCCTATCCCAGACACTAGGGTCAAGCTCTTCAAGGTTTTGAAGTATATAAGTCACTAGGTCACCAGGTGTGAGATAAGTAAACGGTTCTGAGAAAAGTGGATGGTTATGATATATGCGACGTGTTGGATTACGCAAAAATGACTTTCACTTCAACATAAAAAGACCCTGGAATACATTTTCTGCAAAAGCCGAAATTCACAGTCCAGACCAAAAGTGCTTCCTATTGTGAAGAAGCATGACTTGGATGCGGAAATTGTAAAACAGACGGAGTGCGAAAAGCGAAGACCAGGATGAGAAATGGTCGCTAGTGGAACGTGATGGTATAGGCAGGGCAATAACTGGACTGGCATTATGGAAGTTGCGGGGAACCGGCTACGACTACTCAATGCGAGAGAGATATTTGAGCTAGATGTCTCCTTTAATGTTATGAAAAACAAAAAGGGTATTTAGGGAAGTAAGATCGGAAGGTAATTACTAATGTCGGGAGAAAGGTGGTTTCCCGGTACAAAATTGACTTTCATCAGGCAATACTCTGGCCCAACATTTCTAGTTCCGTGGAGAACAATAATACTTTTGGAGGTAGAGGCCGTCTATTGTTCGCCTTCTCAAACGAAGAAAAAGATCAACATGAAGGAAACTGTAGCGACGCGAGAGCATAAATGTATATACTCAGTTAGATGATAAGCAATAGTTCTCTGTTTTTTCTTTTCCTCTGTTTGAATTCTCGTGTAATTTCTCCAGCCATCCGTGTGTGAGAATATATTCTGGGCTAGACAAACCGATGTTCCCTTATTTTTACAAAATACCCAAAAAGTGCCAAGTCCGCTAGACCGTCGCCTTTGTCATCATAAGCGGCTGGACGATGCACCACTTTCCTTCCTATCCTTTTCGGATTTCGGCGAGTACCTTCCGAAATTCAGAACTGGAAAGTGGTGCATCGTTAGTCCAGAACACAGAATTTTGGTACGTGAGCTAGGTGCAATCCTCCAAGCTTTTCATTTTTAGCAATTCTTCTAATTTGAAGTATTGTCGATTCAAGAGAGTTGAAATAATCTATTTTAAAACCAATATCTCTCTTATGAGCCCTGTGAAACACATCAATTAGCTTGAAGTTATTGCCTGTGGTACATATCTTCCGCGGCACTATATGAGGTATAATCTGCTTTCTTCTCTTACTTTGGTAAGTATTGTTGAGCGACCAGCTTTTAAAGGAATGTGACGCAACTCGAGATAAGTCTCACTTTGATCTTCTCCATATCAGAGACATGGGCTCAGAGCTCGGAGTATAGATTAAAGCGTATTCCCACCAATACCCTCAACGAGATCTGTATTCTCGGTGGCCCTGGAAAAGAGCTCAATTCAACCTCTAAACTCATTGGCCATCTCTTCAAATTCAAAATCCAGGGTCTCTACGGAAATGGGTGCTGGTGTTATGGAAACCTTGCGGGGCGATGATGTACACAAATTGCCTCATAGAAGTGGATCTGGAGATCAAACGGTGGAACTTCTGACTCTCGTGCTTCGAATGTTTTCGGGGGACAATAAAAGAGCTTGAGGCTATGCGGCACCTATAAGAATGGCATTTATAAGCCAAAGCATGGATTTGATCGACTTTGAGGGCAACGACGTGACAAGATTCTGCAGAAAGTATCTTCCCAAATTCTAAGACGAGACACCTGTCCTATATGAACTGTTTCTCAAGGTTGGCGACTATTTGTGTGATCTTCACAATGTGTGGAAACAAGGTACCAAGGATTTCGACGTGAAAATGTTTTCAGGCAGCGGTGAGCTCGTGATATCCAGTTTAAAATATCTCAGCTACTCTGTTGAGAAGCCTGTTGTTGAAGGCACAGTGGTTGACGGTACAAAGCCATCAACTGCAAATAACCAATTCGAGATGAAGCCTGGTAATGAAGGCAGACAAAGAATCGAACACCAGCCAAAGTTTGAAGGCAAGCTTGACTTTGTGCCCAAATATGGTCTGATTGAGGGCAATTTTGGAATCGGGGCATAGCATCTTCAAGGGCACCAAGAGTAAATTTTGGTGCTGGGAAAAGGGGGAAATGTATATTGCATATCAAAGCAAACACATTTCGTGATACCGGAAATCTTTTGACCTAAATGTATCCAGTATTACCCGGTGGCACTCAGATTGGCAAGACCAGCAGATGAAAATATTGAGATATTCATTTTGCAGCCACATGGAAGTGCCAATCTATAAGCGCAACATGGAGAGGATGTTACAGCGGCAATTAGACTACTGAAAGGACAGGTTTCTTACGCGTCACTTTGGTGTGGACCTGAAACATTATCAGCCCTTCCTTGTTTAACCTTGCAAAGTAGTTTGGGGTGCTTGATGTGGCAGCTTCAGGAAATAGGGACATGATGTAGTACTTCATACGCGGTAAATACCCAATTTAGATATCCGCGTTGAATCTCACAAGCGCATCATACTGAGATTTTCTTCAAAAATGAATGAATTTTCTGTGGTGTGATCTCGAGTTCCTTCTTCTGCATTGAATTCAACTACGCGCAACTCTCGCATGATCAAATGACAGATTATATCACGGCATGGGCGTTTAAGCACAGATACACGTCTACGGAAACCTTTAAATGTAATGTATTACGGTGAATTTTTCTTGAAAGCAAATCTGCAAGGGAAATGAAACCGGGCAAAAAATCTGGGCATCTGATTCGTCCAAAAGGACTGATTCCATCTCACTAGTAGTCCGAAGGACATCTCATAGCGAACACGTACCTACACATATCTCTAAGTAATCAGGGGGACAGGTTTGCAATGTGTCCTTCTGATTCCAGCAGCAAATAATTTATGAAAGAAGGCTCATACTCTCGAATCCGGATACTAATCACAAAGTTACAAATACAACAAACAGTGTCATGCTAGCATTACAGCCAGCAAAAATAACATCTTGAATCATTCGATCCATATATCAGAGGGCTAGATTCTCAGTTGATTACGTGTACTAGGACCAGCCCAGATCGAGCTCTGATTTCTTACTTTATTGAGCGATTGATGCATACCACCTCTTTCTCTACGAATCCCGGAGTTAAGCCGAGCCACTCCTGCATGTGGCCCGGGACGCTTGCTAATCGAGCTTGCCGCAATAATTGAAACCACGCGTCCAGCCTTTGATAAGCCATCTCGGAGATTATAGCAACCTTCCATCCATCTTTTCTTTCGTAAAACAACACAAAATTGAAAATGGCGGCTGACAAAATCGTGCTCCACTACCTCGTCGGCTCACGTGCCGCGCGTATTCTCTGGCTCTTCGAGGAGTTGAAGATCGACTACGAGTTGAAGATCTACCACAGAACCGCCCTGGGCTTGGCTCCCCCGGAATTGAAGCAAGTGTGGCCGCTCGGTCTCTCTCCCGTCGTGCAGGTGTTTAAAAACGGCAGTGCCAAGCCTCTCACGCTTGCCGAATCCGGCCAGATCATCCTGTACTTTGTCAAGAACTACGACCCTGAGGGAAAGTTCAAGCCTGCCTCCGAGCAAGACGAGGTCTTGGTCGAGTACTACTTGCACTTTGCCGAGGGCTCTTTGCAATGCCACCTTGTTGCTCTTTTGGTCAGTTTCATGGCGTGCAAGAAGGCGCCTTGGGGACTCGGCTGGTTTGTGAAGGCCATTCTTGGAAAAATGAACAGTTTCTACTACTTGAAGAAGATCCGCACTGCATACGCGTTCTTGGACCAGCAGTTGGCGGAGAAAAACGGCGGGTTCATCGTGGGCAACCAGTTGTCTGCCGCGGACTTCATTTTAGATTTCCCAGTCAACGAAAACCTCTTTGCCAACCCAGCGAGACTCGAGGAGATGGGTGCCGGCATCAACGGCGAGAGAGATTTCCCTAGATTGGCAGAATGGAACAAACTCACAACAAGCAGACCTGCACACATCAAGGCCGCTGCCAAGGCCAAGGAGTTGGCGTACAAACCAAAGTTGTAGGGCCTAAGGTGTATATTAAGAGGTCTGCATACAGGGATGTCTTGTGGGCTGTATAGATGCATAAAACGTGAAGATCCCCAGGGTCCAAGCCTTTTATTAATGAATGAGTATTCCTTTATTTGAAAGTACTCTCTTCAGCAGTTTTACCCTCTTGAATCGTCAATTGTGTAGCATATGGGAGAGTGTCAGGTCCTTGGTATCAGTTTGAAACCTTTAGCCGTGTTAGCGCTTTCTGGGGTGTGTGCACTACTATAGACATTTCCGTCCGGTCAGTTTCCTCAATCCAAAATGAACTAGTTTTGACCAAATGGGAAGTAGCCAACAGTCAAGCTGACAAAAAGCTTGATTGCTTTTATGCATTCGCTATTTGAGCCTTTCCGAAGCTCCTTGGTGTTCTCTTTCAATGCTTTTTCGAGTATCAACC
Organism: Metschnikowia baotianmanensis; assembly: GCA_030565705.1. Lineage (NCBI taxonomy): Eukaryota > Fungi > Ascomycota > Pichiomycetes > Serinales > Metschnikowiaceae > Metschnikowia > Metschnikowia baotianmanensis. Next base: position 10,885 of record JAJMCI010000117.1, read on the forward strand.
AGTGATACCTTTTCGTTATCGATCCAGATCCAGAAAGAATTTAAGTAGAGAACTCTTCTGGCTAGGATTAGGTCAGCTCGAGATAATCATCACGCATGAATTCATAGCCTTGCATACAAATCCTTTGAATTCAGCCGCTTCTATGTTACGCGAGGACTATTATAGGGAAAGCTCATGAGAACGAGTGCTAGATGTTCTAACTTCTCATTTAATTATTGATACACCAGAAATCCACATCGAATACCTTATTCTTTTTTCTGGCGCACATCACCTCACATTGAATAGTCTCCAGAAAGTACTCAGACTTGTCTGACTATTGTACACAATTCTCAACAGGTATGGCTCTTGTGTGCAACTTCCAGTATTGCAGGGCACACTCTCTTGCCAACCCGTGAGAACTTTGCCTTCATCAACGACTGTTACATTCAATTCTTTGCTAGTTATTTGACCCTGTGGCACTTCGGTAGCACATGTGAGGTACTCTGTTTTCCAAAATGTGAATTCACCTTTTTGGAACATACCCACTACGCTCCATATATCGTGCGATATTCGATACATTCTGCTCTATAAAGTTCGAAATGGAAATCAAGATATTTGATTATAAGTAACGTTGTAACTGGTTTCGGGACTCAAATCAGGAAAGCACCCCGTTCTTGAACTGGGTCCTTGCTTATTGTCTGAATCTTAACTATAAAATCTCGAGACTACATGTGCTGCGTGGAACCGGCCCGCCGATACAGTTCGGTATACGAGAGAGATATAACGAGTTTTGATGGTATACCAAACCGGAATTCTCCAAATGCCTCTAATCCGAATTCCCCTAACACTCTCTATTATTCTTGCTCTCTTTTTCCCGAGCCTGGGCCGGAGTCAAGTGCCTGATCACCCGGGCAGGCACACCTGCAACAACGGTGTTTGCAGGCACATCCTTTGTCACAACCGCGCCGGATCCCACGACTGCTCCTTCTCCGACGGTGACCCCCGGCATGACATTGACACCTGCACCAAACCACACGTTATTACCCACAAAGATGGGCTTGGCGTATACCACACTTTGCGCCCGTTCCCACGGGTCCGTCGGGTGTGCTGCCGTGATGAACGTGCAGTTGGGCCCGATGACCACGCGTTCACCAAACACAATGAGTGTGGAGTCCAAGAGCGTGAGGTTGTAGTTGGCAAAGCACCCGTTTCCAAACTTCACGTTGAACCCGTAGTCGACGAAAAACGGCGGCTCGATATAGATCCGGGGCCCGATGCTCCCGAGGAGGGTGCCGAGATACTCCGTGCGCGCCTGGCGGTGTTTATCAATGTCGAGGCCGTGCTCCGCCAAGCGGATGTTCACGTAATCGAGTGCTTTTTCATGGGCTAAAAGCTGGCTTATACGGAGCGTGGGCTCGAAACAATTATATGGCACAGAAGAGATCATCTTGTCGTACTCCTCCGTTTCAGGCAAGTGCCGGAGGTTCTCGCGGGCATACTTCACGAGCTCGGTGTTGATTTTGGGGACGGCATTCTCGGAACTTTCGGTGCTATTAGCGGTGCTAATAGCGGTGTTGATGGCTGTGTTGTTGGTTGCCATTGTGGATCGGGGTTGAGAGTATGTGGACCTGTCACGTGATGTGATCAAAGAAGAGAATGTCTGTGAAGCATGTCTTTATTTGGGATGCCAGGGCACATATTTATACCTTTCTCTATTTGCCACCGGATCTCCAGAGATGCTGAATGCTCGCTTGTTCTGGAAATGCGGGGTGGCTTTCTACGCGTCGTGTCGGTTGTGTGCAGCGCTATCCTAAAATCTCGCATGATTCCGCGGAACACTCGTGCCAATAATCTTGCATGCACTCTCGGAATATGTAAAAAGCATGTCGAATTTTGGAAAGAATAAAGGTTATTTCAATAGAAACGTGGGAATTTACCCACAGGCATGCACAAGCCTCCAAAGTGCAACATGCCCCCTGCGTTCCTGTAATCAAATAAGAAACCCACGTAAGGTCTGCTTTGACGTATGTGTCTACAAGAAATAACACTTTGTCAAGATTTCTTCACCAATTTGTTTTTCAAAACAAGTTGTACGTTCTGCCCTGTCTCTCCTTTCTTTTCGTGTCTCTTGTTGTGCATGAAGATCACATGACCAGCTCTGCACTTCGGCTCCACAGGTCGTGCATCGAGTGTTCCTGCATCGGGAGCTCCTCCAAAGAGGGGCAATATCTTAATGAATTATCCTCCTCCTCCCGCATATGCCTTATCTTCCCCGGTACCCCCTCAAAGCCGAAAAATTGGATTCAGGATACCCTAGAACCTTAAACTAAACTGGAATTGATAATCAGACGACTGTACTAAATGATTCAACTTTTGCTCAAACGTATAACTCATTATCATGGCTCTTAATGCAGATTTACATGCTTAGGCCCCGCATTGAAGAAAGACGTAGACCTGGAGCGGAGAGGCTGTTCGCTGGATTTGATATTTCCGATTTGATATTGACAATGATTCTTGCTTTTTTTTTATTTTTTTTATTTTTTTTTTTCTTTAAGCTGAGCCCTTCCCTCAAAATTACGAAAACCGTGACTTTGGCAAGACAACACAAGAAATAGAAACACAACTAGAAAACCTTCCTCGACATTCCATTCTGTCTATAAGACTGCAATATTCCATGATACCAAGACTCGTGTCATCTCCCAGAATAAACAAAAGACGCGGCCGATGTTCAATTTGATGTATTTTGTCGTCTTTACATCTACTAAAAAAGAAAAAAAGCAGATATCCATTAAAGCCTGCATGAAACCCAGCCATGAGTGCGAGTCGCGAAATGCCCCAAGAATGGCCGCAAAAAACGACCGCAAAAAAAAAAACCACAAACATGAAACAAAAAAAGTAATCTCCTTCTCTATTCCACAATATCTTTATACCAAAGATGTTTGTATTGAACATTATCCTTTTTCTCCTCGGAGTCTGGGCAGAAGACTACACCACTTTGAAAGTTCCCCAGACGATAATCGACTTGGAAAAACAGTTCTTGACCATCCACCCTACAAACTCTAAGGCCATAGCGTCATGGGTATCGAAGTACGAGGGGCCGGCCAAATCTTACGAATACGCCTGTTACGATAATTACGGGCTGTACTGGGAACTAGAGGCCACGGAAGTCGCGCTGTTGAAGTCCCGGCGGGATTCCGTCATGGAGGTGTGGAAAACCATGCCATACACTTCGTTCTCAAAGTTGTTGTTCAATGGTTTTTTGGTGGACGAAGACGGGAGCATCAGTTTGGGCAGAACTCGCCTTAAGGCGTACGATGACAGTGACGGGGGATACGATGACATGGAGTTTGAGTATTATACGAAGTTCAAGGACTTCTACAAGGACGTGTTTAACGATTACTTCGGGGTGTTTGAAAATGGGCAACACCCTCAAACAGTCACAACAGACCAGGGTGAGATTAGTGGAAAAGGGCCAGGAACGCTTTTTGGACCCAGCTATAATGGCAAGACCGATACTGTCTTGGCGTCGAAGACTGCAGTGGGTGATTCGAAAACTGCCACCGGAACACAGACGGGTTCTCACGTGACCACGTTCTCGTTCACACGGAAGATTCCACTGGTTGAAAAGCCTACTGTCGAGTCTCCGTCTTTGAAAGCTTCTCATTCGAGCTCCTCATCTATGAGGCCCTCTTCTTTCAACTCGTCCTCGAATATCAAGTCGGCGTCGGGTGGGATCGAGATATCTGAGGCTGTTCTCTATTTTGGTGCGGCCTTGGGCGGGCTTTTGGTGCTCGTGCTTTGAAGTAGATCTTTTAAGATTGTGAACATCGAGAAAGGAACAATTTGGACACGAATATCAGGGAACTGTTAGCATTTGCACTTGTGACATGGATGCCTACGACCAGAGTCTTCGTCCATCGGATATAGCAATAGACTTTAATTGCTTGGCATTTTTTGGTAGTCGGTTTTGAAAGAGACGATATCAATTTATTTTTTTGATGACACGATTCTTTTTATTAAAAGTGAAATTTATCTACCCAAAAAAAAATAGAACTTAGCCGTATGCGAAAGTCTTCTTGAAAAACAAATCGTATTGCAGGAAAAGATGACCTTCAACGACTTGCTCTAGAAAACCTTAGGATACACGTACTTAACATCTTGAGGAGTGAAAGTCTCCGGCAAAATTATTTGCGATTTAGACTGACTTTATGCAAAATTTTCGACAAATGATCACCGCTCTTTCTAGAAAAAAAAAAGTCAGTCTAATATAGTCCCAACCGCGCACCAAAAAGACAAATATACTTATTCATTCTCCTAGTGAACGACGAGCTGTTGAGATGTGAACTTCAAAAACTTCCAAAAGAGAACGGGTTGAGAGCTGGCACCGATTTTCATCTCTACGAGTTCAATGAATTGGTTATTTGAGACGTCGGAGTGCGAGTACAGCTTTTTTCATCTTAAACAAATCTACATCTCATGTCATCCTAAAAACATGAATTTTCAAGATTGGAACTCTGGCCGAGTGGTCTAAGGCGCCAGGGTAAGGTTACCTTACCATACTTTCCTGGTCTCTTCGGAGGCGCGAGTTCGAACCTCGCGGGTTTCAATATTTTTTACTTTTTTTTCTCACGTTCTTTTCTCTACTTACTCTTACTGAACCTGTACTGCATGAAGCGCGCGTTCTCCTTTGCCTTCCATTGTACATACTGATCTTTGAATCGCAAAACACCTGAAACATATCTCACGATACGCTTCTTTCTATCTCAGAACCGCTTCAAAATCGGCCCGCCTTCATCTCACACATAGATTATCACATAGAATACCACATAGAATATCTTTACCATGGATGACGATTATAGCAACTACTCAGGAGAGGAAGAGTTCCACGAGGACGCTTTATCTAACGAAGAGTACGACGCACTCTACTTGGCCCTTCCGAAAGTGAAGGCCGAGATGGAAAGCTATAATCCCCAGATAGAGGAGATCGATATGAAGGAGGCGCTTTACTATAACTATTTCGAGATTGCCCCCGCGGTCGAGGAGCTCAAGAGCAAGTTCCCCAAGAAAAAAGGTATGTCATTTTCCATGTTTCAATGTCTTCTAAGGCTTTTCCCGGTGTTTGCTGTAATATTCAGTGTTGATCAAACATCAAGAAGTATCGAAAATCATCGATACGCATCAAATAGCATCAATCGTGAGTTATCAACAATCGTCAGTCATCAACAATGGTCCACAATCGTCATCAATATGTGTTTGCCATTCTCAGTCAGCAATGCTCTCATGTATCCTCATCGATTTAGGTGAATGTCTATTGATATTCTATACCTCTCATTTCTCACCGATATCCATCAGTCATTATAGACATGCATTGATTGTCACTGACATCAAAGGAAACGAGTTGTATCTATGGATATTCATGTGCGTACTACTATTGACGAGTTTTGAATAGCATTGATGGGATTTGAATAAAGTTGATGGGTTTGGAATAGCATTGATGGGATTTGAATAACATTCATGCGATTGTGAATATCCTCGATTGTCTGACAATTAATGATATTCACCGAGTGTTGCAGACGTTGATTTGATTGGTAATGATTGATTTATTGATTGATACGGACCGACTTTGATCACCCTTCCTCCTCTTTTCCTTTTCCTGTGCTGTACTACCTGAGTTCTAGGCCCTCAGCGCTCTGCCTTCAGACATCTCATTTCGTTCACGATTGCTAATATACAGACGAGCACCCACCGAAGTTGTCGAAGTTGGCAATGCTAGCGAAACTGAGGGCCGGGGCAAGTGCCGCCAGGCCGAATCCAAGTGCAGATATCCGAGGGTTTTTGACCAAAAATGTGGCGAAAAATCCAGAGAACTTAGAGAAACACCGTGATAATGCTGCTTCTCCGACGGAACCAGAACCCATGCCGAAACTCTCGAGACTCGCTGCGTTGGCCAAGGCCCGGGCGGCTAAAAAACTAGAACATACCGATTTTCAGAATGCAAATACGTCCACTGAGTCGTCACGTGGACTTACGAGCGTAAACCCGATCCTAAAACCTAATGGGTTCGGTGCTCTTGGCCGGTTCAAAGTGAATTCTGAATCTTCTGATGGTGCTTTAAATAAACTACACAAGCCACAGAAACAACTATCTAGAAATGGAAATGGGGGCGGCTTAGAGCTCCGAAGAAGACTAGATAAGGCAAAAAGAAACCAGCAAGTTTCTAGTGGAGATGCCCCCGAATCAGCCGCCGAGTCCATGGACATCGACGAGGGGTCACGCATAGAACACAATAAACACACCGAACCTTCAGATAACACATCCCTGGCTGGAAGTTTGAAGCGCAGTGCGCCTGATCTGCATCTCTCTTTCGAGCTCTCAGTTGACCATTCAGGGCTTTCGCAGGGACCACAGAACTCTATTTCCGTACTACTTTTCGAAGATTTAGTGGACGCAAAAACGGCCCAGCATACACAGGAACTCATGACCAAACGAAGACGGCTTCTGAGCCAGATTTTCAAGGCATATACTAACAGCGAACCCAATATAGCCAAGGCAAAGTCGAACTTTTCTCTGCCGAGTCCCGACGACAAGGTTCTCTCTGCCCAGAGACAGGCGTTTGAACAAGGCGTCAAGGACTTGAGCATCAAGGATGAATCATCCACGAAAACGGCTTCAAACACACAAAATCCCGGAAAACCCCTGGGCACGAAGATTGCGGACACAAAGCCGTTCAAGAAGATCGACGTGCGGCAGGAGATCTCGGAAAACCCCCACTTTTCCAAACCCAACGAGTCGTTTGTCATCATTGGTCATGTGGATGCCGGAAAACTGACCCTCATGGGCCGCATCCTATACGATTTGGGAACTGTAGATGCGAAAACGCTCAATAAATTGGTCCGTGAGGCCGAGAAATCTGGAAAAGGTTCTTTCGCTTTGGCCTGGGTCATGGACCAGACGTCTGAAGAGCGTTCGAGGGGTGTCACCATTGACATTTGTGCGACCCACTTCGAAACCAAAACCACCCGTTTCACTGCGATCGACGCTCCTGGCCACAGAGACTTCGTGCCGCAAATGATCGGGGGTGTTTCTCAGGCCGACACAGCTTTATTGGTAGTGGACGCTATTTCTGGCGAATTCGAGGCTGGCTTTCACATGGACGGCCAGACAAAGGAGCACGCTATCATCGCACGCAGTCTAGGCATCCAGAACCTCTGCGTAGCTGTGAACAAAATGGACAAGGAGCAGTGGAATCAGGGCAGATTCGAGGATATTGTGGAGCAACTCACGCAGTTTTTGACTGGCGAAGAAATCGGGTTCGAAAAGGAGCACATGTCGTTTATCCCGATCTCAGGATTGACAGGATGCAATGTCGTCCAGAACGATGGGAAAATCCCGGAATTTTCCTGGTACAAGGGTCCCACTTTGGTACAGAGGTTGGAGCAGATTGGGAACGAGAGAAGCTCCCGCACTTCCACCATCGACACAACCATGGCAAGCGCGTTCAACATGGCGATCAACGACATTTACGACGTTACGGGCTCTGACTTCAAGGTGAAAGGAAAAATCTCTCTGGGGGTGATCCAGCCCGGCGAGTCCGTGTGTATCCATCCCACCGACGACGTGGTCCAGGTGCAGGCCGTGCAGATCAACGGCGCCCCGATCGACGTGGCGGTGGAGGGTCAGATCGTGCTGTTGGTGTTGAAAACGAACCAGCTCAAAAACAAAAGCACCGACGACTTGGCGATCGGCGATCTCGTGCTGAGCGCCTCGCTGGCCGTCAAGTCCGTGCAGACGTTCCGCGCCCAGATCAACACGTTCAACATGGCCAAGCCGCTTTTGGTGGGCACGCCGTTTGTGTTGTTCCGCAACAATGCCAGTGTGGCGGCCCGTGTGAACAAGGTGGTGCGTGTGAATGGCGCCAAGAAGAAGAAAATGCACTTGGTGTCGAGGCAGCACGCGGAGGTGGTGATCGAAGTGCTTGAGGATAGAAGACTTCCTGTGGCCAAGTTTGAGGAGAACAGGGCCTTGGGAAGGGTTGTGTTGAGGAGAGAGGGCGTGACCATCGGTGCTGGTGTGGTGACGAAGACAGAGGAAAAGAAGGAGGCAAAGGAGCAGGAGTGATGGAAGAGGGAACGAAGAAGGCAAAGAAGCAGGAATGGGAGAAGATGGAACTACCGTTTACAGAAAGAGGCCCAGGAACTGTACAGCTATACATATATCCTCTAACTCAATGCGAGGTCACGTAACGAATCACCTTGATGATTCCGACTTGAACTCTACTTCGTGCTGGAAATAAACTTGCAAACTACCCAATGAATATCTTTTCTTTTACCATCTTTTTGCATCCCGTGATGTCAAATGTATGCCTGGGATATTGCTCTCCATTTCAGTGTAACCGGATGCTCTGTTTAAACTTCAATTGTCTCTATATTTCTCAAGAGAAATTATGTGGACGATGTGTGCTTCGAATCTCAATACCTTCCAAATGTTCCCAGAATGTACTCGACTTTAATCGTTTCCTGGGGTAAATGCCCGTCTTCCACGATATATCAGTTTCGTCCGTAATTTTGTCCTACTTTTGGAAGTAGATGTATCATAAAAGAAAAGAAAGTATTGAATAAATCAACTACCACCCACTGGATACTTAACACCCCGAGGATTGGCTTATACCTGCCAAATGTCTTGTTTATTCGAGGTTGAGAGGCTACACTGACTTTAGAATTTTCGTGACGTCATACCACTATGATACTCTAATTTCTTTTGATGATCAGACCGCTACTTGCCATAGAATAACCTTGTGTATCTCATGGTGCCTCTGCCTTGAGAAGTTACGCCATGAAAGAACACCCGAATCTTTCACTGGCTTAGTGCATGATGCCTCTCAGTAGTCTAACTCTATTGCAATAGGCCAGACAATATTTCAGGTCCGATAGATCGCGTGGATGGCTATTGATTACAGAAGACGAGCCTGTGTTCCTTTCGTCTTCCACCCTTATAGACCACACTAACAGGACTTCAAGTTCGCGTGTGATTCATACCTTTTTCATTCACATTTTCGATGACCCTTCCTAACTACCGTCAAACACACCCGGGATTGACCGCATATCGTCCGGAATGCCCATTGAAAATTTCACTACAAGCATCCTTCAAGACTGGTGAAAACACCCACGTCATCCACTCGAAGTTTTGATTCGAATGAGCCATAACGTAGCCTCCAGCAGATACCCCCATCAACTTTCCCCAAATCCTATAATAATCTCAATAGATGTTTCAAAGAATTTTCTCCCACCTACAACAAAACTCACGAGATATAGTCCACAAACAAAAGCAAGAACCCCAAAACGACACACGTGGCAATGATCACATTGGAGCCCCGCTTATTTCTATCGGTGGCCCTGGCCAAATTTCGATTTCCCGCCCTCAAGTCCAAACCAATCACGTCCTGGTTCCCCAAAAGGGTATCTATCTGCAGTGCCTGGGTCTCCAAGTGCGTGGACAACTCCGTCTGCAACTTGACGATGTCGACCATCAGGTGGTGAAGATTCTCCACCTGCTGGAACTGGGTGTTTTTCATCGCCAACAACTGCTCGTTTTCACGAGATAACTCCTGGAGCTGTTCCTGGGTGAGTGTGGTTCCTGTCTCCAGCGTGTCTCCCCAGCTTTTTTGGTCCTGGATGTCTTTTTCCCGGTCCTTCTCCTCATCTAGAACGTCAAATTGGTACGTGGACGACCCATTGAAGTCGTCCATCACATACTCCATGTCGTCGCCCTCGTCTAGGTTTTGGATGTGTAGAAGACTGAGCAGCTTCTCACGCGCATACCGCTGCCGCTGTATCTGCTCGAAATTTCCATTCACGGACTTCGTGGCGTCGCTGAGATACCGCAACATGTGCATTCTATGTGCAGCCAATGTCTCATGGTATAACGTCGCCAGGTCCGCAGAGTCTCCTGCAAACACACCCAGGAAGAACCCCTTGTTCTTATTACGGCTCTGCCACAACTTCCCGCGCTTTTTCTCGTACTCCCCGAGGTATTTGAGCTTCTCGTAGATCCTTTGTACCTTCAACTTGAACTCCTCGTCTAGGGCCTGTTTTTCACTGCGAGAAAGCGCTTTTTTTTGGTTGCTGCCCACTTTCGAAAACTCGCTGTCCACCTGGAGATAGAGCGGGCGCACGCTGGCCACGAACTCGGCCAAACGCGTCAAATAGAGGTACACTTCAGCGCACTCTGAAGAAAACGTGTCGTCTATCTTGTAGGGTAGCGGTGTGGGCGGCACGGGCCGAATTTCGTGCTTGAATTCATCAGACACGATTTGCACGCACTGAGAAAATAGGGGGGTGAGATCTGTCATGGTATTTTTTTGTTGTGGCGGGAATTGACGTAGGGACCAAGATATATTTGATGAATTTCTAGTGCATAGTCAAGTAATAGATGTGAGGTGTTCAGTCGAATCGACAGTGGTCTGTTGAGGCGCGCACGACCGGGGTGGAGGGCATAAGGAAATGCCAAGAAATTGGAGAAATGAGGATCAAATATATTGTTTTGGAGTGTTGATCAGTTCTTTTCATCAAGAGGTCTTTATTTAATGGGTCGGCTCTTTTTAAAATGATGGAGTATGTGTGTTATTGTGGAGTATTTATCAATTTTGCAGTCACTACTCTAACTGAGGTGATCAGTTTAGTGGTCCATGATAAATAGCGGGATATGTAATTATTTGGCATACGATTATACGGTACCTTTGATAATAATTACCTAGCTAGGATTTCAGACTCTCATATCTGCAGAAGAGCGTACTAATGGTTTATCGATGTGAGTAAGAACTGTAATTCATCTTGCGTGTCGCGTTACCCAATACTCACGGGTAGATATAATATAGCAATGATAAATGAGCCACAAATACACACCAGACGGCTTCGTAAGGGCCCAAAATACCCAAAATGCCTAGATCTTCTTTCCCAACGTTCTTTCAAATACGTGTGTATCTTTAAAATGATAAAAGAAAAGCATTACCCGCTCAAATACGATACACACCTCGTGATCTCCACCGCGTCATGATGGCCCGTCTCGTCGTTATTCACAGGCACAGTTTTCGACTCATAAAGAAGGTTCCATCTCCCACAACACTCGGGATTACTGACGTTTTTATTTTTCTCATTGTGCTCTCTTCTGTACTCGGGGCTGCCCTGCACGTAGCGCACGTACTCGGGGGCCCCGGGCATGTATATGTTATCTGCCAAAATAAGTGTGCCTGGGGCAATTAAGCCCTGGGATTCTAGAACCCGGAGGTCCGGCACATACAACTCCTTGGCGTGGTCGATGAACACAATGTCCACCAGGGTGTACTTATGCAGCTGGGCCTCAATTCTCTGCCGGAATTTAGGGAGTGTGTGTCCTGCAGCGCCCTCAATGATCTCCACTGTTTCTGAAAGACCTGCAAAGTCGATGATTTTCCGAGAAATCTCCGCAAACTCGGACGAGAGCTCGAAGCTGTAGTACTTTGCCGGCACGGTGCTATCTTTGGAGTACCTCGCGTTCTGTTTGGCCAACTGGTTTCCGAAGAGAACCGCCGAGTAGCCTATAAAACAGCCCAATTCAACCATGATCGTGGGCTCTTTGTCGCGGATTTGCTCCAAAATGAGTTGGCCTTTGAGTGGGCCCACAATCATGAGATGCGTCTTCTTGGCATACTCTTCAATGGCTTGGATTACTTTTTCGGGGAACCCTTTGGCATCTGATTTAGAGAGAACATGGTCCAACACTTGTTGAGCTTTGGTGGCGTTGGTGTGGGTTTCACTCATGGTGATTAGGTGATTTTGTGATTTGAAAAGAAGCAAAGAGGAGAAATGCGAGAAGCAAAAGTTAAAGGGAAAAAAAGGTAAAATAGAGATAGAAAATGAGAAAAGAAATGAAAAACTACCACAAGAAAAGTAAAGTATTTGTACTTAAAGTCTGTGGCCGAGCTCGGAATATCACTCCACCCAGGCCGCATGCAGGAAAGTGTGGGGGGCTCAGCAGCAACATCCCACCCAACAGGCCGCGTGGACCCTCTAAGCGCATACTTATAGAGCAGGAATAAAAGCAGAAGGGGGTCGAAAACATATCAGCAAAGGATATCGAGTGGAAATTGACACTCAGAGAGCCGATCTATGTTGAGTGAAATGTCTGTGCCGTCGTCTTAATTTCTTTTTCCTTGCACTAGTTTCCTCTTTCTTGATGTTCTGTCCTGCAGATACGGCCTCACTCGGCTCTAGAGATGGGGCAGGCCGCAGCTAGTAGTGATGGATCGCATCAGTATTTATCTGTAATAATCTCCACATTTCACAGCATAAAATACCATGTCGGCCACATCAGGAGGAAGGCACGAGCTAGATATTCTCAAGCAGAAAAAGGCCGAGGCTCAGCGTAAAATACATGCCGAACTAGCCGCACATAGATTCTCCTCTCAACCCACACAAAAAGATAATATCACAGATGAATGGGTGGATGATCCATTCGAGTCCACATCGGAGCAACTTCCGCTGGACCCAATGGAATGGACAGCGGCGCAGTGGGAGCGCTTTGATAAACCCGAAACACACCTGCAACACAAGCAGGGGTACAAGAACTTATCCAATCTAGCGTACGCTACATACCAGAAGGAGACCGCTAAGAGGACGGTGGATATGGAGCAATACAAAAGGAGCAAAGAGACTGAAAAACTCTACGATTCTTCTGCAAACCACGGACTCGTTACTTCTGCTCCGAATCCGGAAAATATCGATGCCTTGGTCAAATCTCTACAGGAGGCAAGTGAGAGGAAGCAGAAACGCAGAACTGGCGATGTCAACGATAAACAGTATGTGAATGAGAAGAACAGACAGTACAACATGAAGTTGGATAGGGAGTACGGGAAAAAATAAGGAAATTGTTATTTTATGGGTGCGGGGATAGTTCAAAGTAACAGGTTGGCCAGTGAGTGTCAGATACAAAAGTGCAAAATTTATGGACATGAGCAGCTTCTGTCGAGAAAACTGTGCGAGGTATTACGAAGCGGAATAATGATTGACCAACTTTGCCTAAAGGTATCAAAAAAGCAAGTTTTAGAATTGAAAATCGTGACGTTTGGAAGGTTGTGAAACGTTGTATTAACCTCGAAAACCGTTGTACAAATCAGTAAATCCGGTTGAAGTGCCATGTCAAGGGAATACTAGAAGTTGAGAGGGACTGTCCCCATGCATGGAATATTGATGGAGTTATCATTAGAGTAAGCATTAGAATTAGAACATGATAGGATTAGGAACTGAGATAGAAGTTGAAGTAGAGTCGAAGGCCGAGTTAGGAATCATTTGTGACAAGTAGGATTACTATAAAATAACGGAGTCGGAGGTGGAATAAAAAATAAAGAGAAGACAAGAAGAGACAATTAAAAGAAAGTTATAAAAAAGTTCGATATTAGTTGCACTCAATAAAGGAGGCCATAGTGAGCCATTCGCAACCACAATATGCCCCCATACATTCCTGGGCCTGCGTATGATTGATCTCATTATGAGGCCCATTGGCAGGACTGGATCTGCCACTTCCTCCACACTTATGATCTTCTTTTCTTCTCATTTTTGTGTTGTGTGGGGGATAATACGGATCAAAGGGTAGAATACGAGAGGGTGTTCCGGATCACGTGACCGGCTGCAAAAAGAAAATACAGATGAGCATGTATCCTGACTGAACTTCCGTGAGCTATTTCTTTCTTATTTTCAAGTTCATTGAGGGGAGCTCAAGAAGTACACGATTAGCCCGAGAATTGTGCAGCTATACATTAAGCCTTTAGCTTAAGTAGAGGTCACATCTAACGAATCGCCTCCATGATTTCGACCAGGTCAAGAGTGATTCATCGTAGCTCGTATCTCTCTATCTACTGAAAAGAAAAGTCGATTTTTGTTCTTGATCTTTACTAATATAACCCCATCTTTAATATCTCCAAGCGTTGCTCATACTTCAAAAGTTGATTGGAATATACAGTTCCAGGTACAGGAACCGTATAATGGAGCACCAGCTGAACCGCACACGAGCATGTGTGTCGCACATGACGGACTCCAAGAGACAACGCATAGAATATGCTCCTTTGCCCTCTTGACGGTTAATCTAACAATTGTTTTTTAAAAAATACAATAATTTCGTTTGGATTGTGAGAATACACTTATCACAGAAGTTGTCACAAGTTTCATCAAAAATTCAGATGTACATCTCCCGACGCGTCGCGTGCGTGCTTGTGTGCACTCCCACATCGTTGGAGATAACTCCGGGGTCATCGCAACATACATCTTAGAGCACTTAAACACCACTTCTTCTTCCCGAAGTCCTCATTTTTATTTATTACTACAATCAGATACGTAGAATTTCTTCTTCGCCATGCTGCTCGATTTTTTAGGTACATTCCCGCCTGAAATAGGCGCACACATCTGCAACCAGCTTCTGAGGCAAGATGTGGAATCGATCATCTGCCAAATCCAGCATAAGTACAGGCCGTTCACTACGATGCAGCTGCCTGCTGTGGCATGGCTATACGAAAGATACTATGGCAATACAAAGATCATTTTCGCCCAGACAGAGGGCTTATTCATCCCGGATGACGCCGATACTTCAGTGAATCCCGAAGAATTCCTTTACCTCACCAGAGACGTGATGTTTTTGGCGAGTCCTCCGAGAAAACTCGAGTTTAGGCTTGAGAGACACTATGGTGGCTTCACGTACTTTTTCAAGACTTTGGGCCAGATCGCAGAGTTGATCCAGATGCCCTGGGCAGGGAAATACTTCGGGGCTATAAGAGACATCAAGTTCAACTTGAATGGAAAAGCGCCAGATCAGGAATCGCCGTCGCTGATGCTGGTGGCGGTCTTGAATGTTTTGGTGAAAATGACCGTCTTGGCCCACTGTAACATTACCTCTTTTTCCATCCAGAACACCGATATCGGAAGCATGTTCCCGCCTAAATGGGAGGGTGTTTTCAAGCACTTTCCCTATGTCACCTCGCTCACACTTCGAAATAATATCATCGTGGACGCGGCGCCTAATAGGGCCTCTGACGCGGGCAAAAACACAAAGTGGCCAGAGCACCTCAAATCGCTTTGCTTGGCAGACAACGAGATCCAGAACGTGACTTCTATATACATTGAAGAATTGCCCAATTCCTTGGAAGTTCTAGATATTTCCAATAACAAGATCAGCGCGTTCTGTGAGCAGAATCAGGGTGGATTCTCATTGGCCGCAGTGCTTCCAAACCTCAGGGAACTAAATCTTTCTGGAAACGCACATTTGCAGTACCTCACTCCGCAAATCTTGACAGGGCCTCGCCAACACAGGTTGAATGTGAGATTGGACGGATGCAATATCTCAGCAGCGTCCTTGCGGGTGCTACAACAGGAAGCAAGTCATAGCAAAGTCACGCTTTTCGTTTAATTGCAAAACCTACGGAGATTAGGATAATAATCGGAACTGGTTCTTGAGGCAGAACCCATTACGCTTTTTGAGTATGAATTCCAAAGCATTTCCGTGTGTTCTTCCTTGATGAGGAAGAGCATAAGATAAAACATCAGCCACCGCTACTTCAATTGCTCAAATCTTTTAAGGTAAAACGAATGGCGTATGCATCTGCGCCTAATCTGTCAATTACCCTCCGTGTACTCAATATTATGTACTACCACAATTTCTCGGAGCAAAGGAACACGATTCCCCTGATTTGAGCGCTCTCTGATCAGAGCGAAATTACTATATGTCTCTGCACAAAAGTTCCTTCACACGCTCAAGCGTATATCTCCTGATCCCTATCCCTTGACCCGGCAGTTGAAATTAATGAAGACCCGGGAGTCTGCAAACGACAGGTGCGGGGCAGAAGCTTTCATAAAGCCCCTACCTGTACACTTTTCCAGTCTGATTTTCGAACAATTGATTTTTGCGAACAAGTTATATATTCTCAACGCTGAAGCTTTGACTAAGTAAACATACTTAAATGTGACCCGGTCATTGTATCGCCCTTGTTCAAGATATTCTCTCGAAATTCATCCCTATGAAACAAATTGAGAAAAAACTGTTGATCAGACGACACAAAAAGACCTTAATTTGATTTGTGTTTTTTTTTTTTTTTTTCTTGTTGGATTTACAGCTATACATCAAATATTTTAATGTGCACATTTGAGGCTTCATCTCGAATCTTCCTAATTTTTGGTATGTGAATGTTAGCTATCTCAAACTTCGCCTTCGGCAAACTCCCTTACCAGTTTGAACAGGAGGTAAATGAAATTCTGAATAAAGGTGTTGAAGCCGGCCAGTCATTCCTATTGTCCAAATCTCGAATATACAATGCAAGTACTACACGTGCTAATGCCCATAGAAAGCCTTACTGTTTTCGGAAAGTACTGTCCCAGGTGGTGTTGCTCTGTTTCGGTAATTTACTTTCGAGTTTCTGAAATTCTCTGGAATTTTAGGGTCATTCTTCGTGTGTCTGCCGTGACATCTGCTCTTCAGTCCACTTACTAGAGGATATTTTTCCGCTTCCCCAGAATACTTTGTCGATCCAAATGTAAGATATTTGTATATTTATGACATTGAAGGAGTATCGAAATCAAATTTCACTATTTTCAGATACATTACCTGCTCACACGATGCTTTTTCTCGATTTAGCCATATGGTACACAGTGCCCTCTATCTGTAGCGAAACCTCCTTTACCTCACATAGCGGAGTTCCGGTGACGCAGAGATCCTCTTCTGAAGCTGATATCTCCTTCAGTGTGTCTGAAAATCCCCCCTTTGTCAGTCCCATCGAAGGCGTGAACTACTCCCCACGGAGAAAACCAGACGGGTATAGGTTTGTCTCGATTGTTGACCTTCGCCTGGGCCAAGTTCATGGTTTCGCAGAAATCGAGAACGATATCTCTATCACCAGTGTCAAGTCAAAGGAGACATCTGTAACAATGGATAAACGGGATAACGACAATGGAATTGACCATGTTTTCGTTTTGGAGCCCACTGACTTGAATCTGTTCGAAAAAGAAGTGGTCCATCTTTTCCAAAACGCAGTTCACTTGAAAACCCATGCGGCAGGATATCCAAACCGTTTTCAAACAGAGTATTCAAGTTCCAATGAATCTTTTTGGGACACACTCTCGCGAAGTTTCTTTATGCGTAGGAACGGCCATTCTCTATTATCCCGCACAAAAGATACCCTCCGTTCGGTGACGGTGCTTTTTCATATCTTGGAGCTGAATGTGTTTGTGCAAAGACAAGGGTTTGATGACCAGATTAGCGTGATTGAATTTCCAGAACACCGGAAAAATATCAAATACGAGCTCAAAAATATTATTGTGTCATTGAATACGACAATTGGTGAGGCCCTAGCCGATTTGCAAATCTTGAGTGATTTGGTATTTGGTTGTTGGAGTTTCAATGGTGTTCCTGTGATTGAGCAGGCTTCTATTCGACTTAAAGACATGCTTGCGCGAGAATGCCACGGCAATCTGAACTTCAAGCACCATAAGATAATTACACCGAGAACTCCTTCATCTAAGATGATTGAGGAGATGTTTTTGTCTCTAGGCTTGAATATCTCTGAACTGGAGCAGTCTGTTCACCTCAACCAGGTTCTTTCCGAGTTGTCAAGTAAATATAAGCAGAGAGAGCAGGTTTATATTTTTGACGAGAGCGAAAGCCCAGCAAATGATAAATACTGCTCTCCTGGAAATTTGGACTACAAACTTTGTGGGACATTTCAAGACATCCCCCAGTCTCTTCATCACTTGGGTCTTCACGAGTACAAAAAATGGTGGAAGAAACTCCGCGAGGCTTGTTACAAGGAGGTTTTGAGAAATTTAGAGGCAAATGTTCCCGATTGTCATGCGAAGAAACGGATCGGTAACCTTCTAGGTGAATTTACACATAAACTAAGCAGGATGCAGAATGCGACTCTCGTTGTTGCAGTCATGGCTTTGAGTGATAGTTCTTATACTGAGTGTGGAACTTTGGAGGACTTTACGAACTTGTATGATGCGCTCACAAACCATGTCAAGTACGTAAAAAGCAGACTTCTCAATCTGTTGACCACATTTATTCAGATCGAGAGAGTTCTCACCTCAATGGTCAACATCGACTTGGTGATTTTAAACCGGAAATTCTCGGTTCAAACAGAGCTTCTGGAAAGTACGACCAAGCCTATTCGTGCAATGGAATGGTTGATTATGTTGGATGTTGAAATTATGCACTCGCTGGAGCAATTGGCGTTCGAGAATCTTAAAGTGTTGGACGGAAAGGTCCAGAGTGTAGTGGGATGGACGCCATCAGCTTTGAGTGGTGTAAAAGATCGCTTGGAATACAGCCTCAAGAATTTTTCGGGGGACTATGGTGTCATTAATGTGGAAAGTGTCCTGGAAAACAATGAGGACCATGGTGCGGAAAGCAAAGATTCGAATTCTGGTGCTAATAAGTCGGTAATATTTTCAAGAAGAAATTGGTCCGCGCCATCTTCGTCGTCTTTGCCGAGGTTTCTTCAATGGGCAACCACCAGACCAGTATCTAACCCTATTTCGATCCCCAGACGGAGACGCCCGATGCTGCGGCGAGCTGTAAGATTTGATCTTATTTAGCC
>JAJMCI010000117.1:29570-44530 GCA_030565705.1 Metschnikowia baotianmanensis
CCCCCCCCCCCCCCCCCCCCCCCCCCCCCCCCCCCCCCCCCCCCCCCCCCCCCCCCCCCCACAATGAAAAAACCCACGATTACTATCGATGATAAGTTAAGTCTTGTGGTACTTGTTCCAACCATCATTTACGTTCACTATCATAGTCCGGTTCTGAAGGATTGCTGAAACGATACTCATTTCTACATGTATCAAAGTTTACACTAGCAACACGTCTAATCTCTGCTCACTCCACATACTGACTTTGCAAATATTTCTAATTAGTTCCCGATTTTCAAAACTCCAGATTTAGTCAAGGCTTTAATTTACCCGACATGCACTAGTCGTGATTCCTTAAGTATTGAAAGTGGTTTTGAGTCACAAGCATTCTCCTTAAATTATGCTCACAATCGCGAAGTATTATTTCCCCATTGATTACTTTGGCTCCTTGATCCCGCGTATCCATCGAAAACCTCGACTTTTAATTGAGAAATCAAATTTTAGAATACCGTACTTGCGAAGACAGTCACTACCAAAGCCTCCCAGCATGCCCAGTATAACAATGACCATGTCGGGAGTATTGTATAAGTCTGTTTCTTATCGATGTAATCCCGCTCAAACTTTTCACCCTTGTGATTGAAGCCAGGCGGGGCCCAGATGATAGGTAGAAAATAAACATACGCCACGGACCAATGCAGTAAAACGATTTCAAAATTTTTTCGGGTGGGAAATAAAAGCATGGCTTTCGCCCGTTTCTTCAAATGCCGAGGAGATCACAAAACTGGTTCCACTGAGTCTTGCATTCCGTGAGATCTGAAACCAGAACGGAATATTCCGGTCGTAGTTGCGGCAAAACAAAGGCTATACAGTTGGAAGGTGAAAAGCAACATCTGTTTTTTTGTACATTTCATTTGTACGATGAGCAAACTGTCTGGCCATCAATTCGCCCGCCGGGTTCAAACCCACGACCTTCAAGACTCCAAGAGTAAGTATTTCTATCTCAAGTAAGAGTCAGTCATTTGTACTTCGGGACAGAAGAAAATAAAAATATCTGGGAAAGATCATCTTTGGTAGGCGATTACCAGAGATATAGTCTCTTTCCTCTTTCCTCTTTCCTCTTTCCTCAACCCCTTTTTCGTCATTAGAGCAATATTGAGATAGATATTGCGTAAAATGGAAGAGAGAGAGGTGAATTCCTGTGGTGTCATGATAAATAAGAAAGAGAAAAAAGAAGTTTTCAAACACATACATGTGTCTTCCAAAAAGAATGCATTTAATGAATTTTTGATTTACTCATCCAGCTCATTTTTCGCAACCTCGCAGGCTTGGAACCAGCCGCAATACTGTACCACTTCGGGTCGTGTCACGTGACCTCGTATTAAGTTCAATAATTTGTTGCCTCAGAAATTATCTACAGCCCCGAATTCTCCGCTTGAGAGACCCGCTTGTGTGAGACTTCAAAAATATTATTCACAAAACAAGTCTCTCCTCTTCTGGCAACTATACTTGTGAGAATATTCACATCCTTTTTGCAACATCACTGTGTAGGATCAAAACCATACCCTCATTCCTTGGCCTACAATGGGTGTTTGTAACTGGCTATTGTCAGAAAATACAAAGAGAAAGGATGTGTAAATCTGTATGGGTTTCCCTATACAATGGTTCGACCTTGAAGCAACTTCTTTATGCGTTACAGATATAAACATGGTCTTCCCTGAAACTAACTCACTTTGCACTACACGTGAAATTCTTAGATATGCACATAGATGACGTTGAAGGTTTGAAACTCTGAAATTGTTAAGACTGGGTCATCGACCAGGAGCAGAACTCTTTGTGGACAGACTGACTATACAGTGGCTGTGTTTTCCACACAGATCCATCTCACTTGCGAACAATGAAAGCTTGAATCTCTCTAGAAGTCCCCCGGTTTTTCGAAAAATGCATTTAAAACATACAAGAAGCGTGTCTCAGAACAATGAATTCGTGAAATACCACGGCATGAACGAAAGCGGAAAAGAATTTGCGCTCGTGGGAACAACCGCTTGGCACAATACACAGGACAACGAACGAAGAAGGCTGCTATTGCAGCCGTACATAAGTGGCATTAATTCCTTAAAAGTATTCATCTTCCTTTATATTCCGCAAGCTTGAACACAGGATATTTTAGGAATGTTACTGAATATATGTATTTTTGCGTGGAGCGTGGCCTTCGCCTTGGCTGCAAATAGTGTCCTCAGTGGAAGTCCAGAACCTCTGGGTTTATTATCTGAGGGCAATGAAAGAACAGGCTATTTGCCACAAAGACGGCCTAACAATCGCTTTTCCGAAGATACCCAGGAAAGCTCTCACACTCCAAATATCAGTGTTCTTACCCCAGAACAGATCCACGAAAAGTTGCAGAAGTTAACGCATACAAAGAACATAGCCGCAGCCAATATGTATCCCCCCGAATTCCCCTCTAAGCCCAAGAAAAGAGCCGACAATGAAGTAGATGATGGCGAAACCTCTCACCAATCTCCATCATCTCGTTTGGAAAAGGATCTTGCCAACCTTACACAAAAAGCCGTGGCCCTAAAGATCGCAGTGGCTGAAGACCCAGAAAGCTTTCTTCTCAAGTTTTCGGAAATCAGGAAATTATTTCTGGAGTTGGAGAAGCGGCATGATGCAATGGAACTCCAAGGTCAGATAACACCCCAACCGACAAACAACAGGATTGCATATTTGGACACCTTTCTTAAGATGTTGAACATGAACGTGATATTGAGAGAACAGGGAGGCGGCGATCTTCTCAGTGTGATTCCTTCACCAGATAGAGAGCTCGAAGCCAAAGAAAAAAGTGAAGAAAATCATTCCCAGAGACTCTCAAAACCCACACGAGATACCACTATTCCCCTTGACACAATAATCAGCACTGCGCACGATGACTTGCTGGATGTGGGTGCACTAGTATACGGATGCTTTGATCCGAATGGAGTTGTGATATTGAGAACTCCAACTTCCAGAACTCGAGCCCATGCCGCACGTACCGCCATGGAGATGTTCAAGTCGAAATATAAAGGCATGATCGACCAGAATACGCCTTTGGCTAAAGGATTGGGGCAGGAGTTACAGGCTATTGAGATACGACTCAATGATTTGGAGGAGTCCTTCAAAATAGGCCATATTTTCTCCAGCTTGCCCAGCAAGAACATAAGACCCGAGCTATACGAACTTCAAAAAAACAAAAAGATAAATAATCCAGAAAAAGATCAGCTCTCCTTTCTCAAAGCCTGTGACGAGACACTCAGATGGGCGATGTGGAAGAAATCAATTGGAAGTGGGAGTCTGCCCAGCCAAGAATACAAAGTACGGAGCAAGAGCCGGCATGCTGCATGCGACAAAGTGTTTTCACAACTTCTCGAGAGAAAGATTCCAGATAGCCCTGCAAAACAACGGATCGAGAGCCTTTTAGGTGAGTTGACAAGTGACTTGGTGCGAATGGTCAACTCCGTGTATTCTGCTGCGGCCATGATCGCCAGCAACGGGGCGTATAAGGAAGGCGAGACTTTGGAAATATTTGCAGGCGTCTACAGTGCTCTTGAAAGTGACTTCTTGTATATGAGAGAAAGACTTATCGGGATAATTGACGTACTCAAAACAGTGGAGAATGAGCTTTTTTCAGGAGAAGGAGAGGGGAATACCTCCGAGGATATCAAGGACGCTAGGGAGAAGGTATCTGCTTTGGGGGAGAGATTAAGGGTGCAGAAAGCGTTATTGGTGCGTACGGGGGAGTATATTGAGGCAGTCAACTGGGCTCTTTTGCCGGATGCAAGAGTCGTACCGCAGATGCAAAGAGTGGCCACTCAGGGGCTTGAGAGGTTGGAGGCTCAATTGGATAAGATGAGAGAAAGAGTTGTTGGAAAAGAGTAAGTTGTTCGTGAAAGAAAAATAAGAATGGATATCAATTGAACAAAGACAACGTGGTAGGCACTGGACATGACGCGAGAGACTTCCATGGGTCTCATGATTGAAACATCTTGCTCCATCGGTAAGAGTTGACATCAACCTACCTTTCCCGTGAAGTCTCAAACATTATATTTTCTTAACTCCTAGTGCAATCCATGATCGAAGCTCTGCTAACAGGTGCAAGCTGCTTTTTCTCCTTTTGTTTTGGTCATGTTTGGAAACGCAATGCTTACAACCTTCACTTAAATTCTCCACTCATAAATCTCAAGCACAGTGAAGCGATTCATCCTTCGGGTAGTTGGCAAAGTCAATTTCACTACATAGGTGAGGTCAGGTCGGAATCATCGTAGGTGGTAACCTCGCAATGCATTTAGTAATGCATTTAGTTTTGTGTATAGCTGTACAGTTTTTTGAGCTCACCTTTAATCAATGGATCTATCAAGAAAAAAAAGTTTTCCTAAATGACTTCTCTTTTATGACTCTTGTTTTATGAATCCTCTTTTATCGCAACCTATGCGGGCACCAGATCTCAATTGCACTTTTTGACCTGCACGCAAGCCACCGGCCCGGCCCGAGCGTCGCTTCGACAGATCCAGCTTTAACATTAGTGCACCGTTTTCCATCGTTTCTTCACCAAAATTCCACGAAATGTTCGGCTGTTTTCTGGCGTGCAAATCCCACGCAGTACTACCGAAACATACACACGCAATTTCGGCACTCAGAACATATCAGACTGCCTTTTTTCCCCATTCGCTACGTCCTTCTACGCCGTTTCTGCTTAACTATGCTCACCTACGCCTATGTGCCCAGATTAGACAATATACTGTCACCCGAAAGAGCCAGGATAATGTACCAATTGTGCTATATTCCCGCAGATTCCTAAGCAGTGGCCTGGAGAATCCCAACGAACCAAAAACGGACAAAAAATTACAAAAATTGACCCAGTTGGCCTCGGATAAAAGTGACGATCAGACTAAACTGCTACTACCTGAAATCTCCAGTAGAATTACCGCTGAAAATGCAAGAAAAACGGGCGAAAATACAGAAAAGGCCAAGAAGTCGATATGGACCGAACTCCGCCGTTTATTCCACTTGGCAAGGCCAGAATACGGCACGCTCTTGGCGTCACTACTATGTCTTGTATGCACAAGTGCAGTCTCGATGCTTCTCCCGTTACTCATTGGAAAAATCATCGACACGACAAAACAGAAGAACGAAAAAGGCGAGACTGCCGAAAATGGAAACACCTCCGAAATTTCTGACGAATCGTCCGACGACCTGGGCGTTTTTGGGCTCACTACCCCGCAGTTTTATACAGGACTTGTCGTCCTTTTCACCGCCGGGGCAGTGGCCAACTACGGCCGGATCTACCTTCTCCGGTCAGTTGGAGAACGGCTCGTGGCCAGGCTCAGAGCACGTCTTTTCTCCAACATTTTAGCACAAGACTCGTACTTTTTCGATGTAGGGCCGCTGAAAACAGGCATGAAAACAGGGGACTTGATCTCTCGCTTAACAAGTGACACACAGGTGATCAGCAAATCCTTGAGTGGGAACGTGAGCGACGGTGCACGGGCTTTGATATCCGGCATGGTGGGAATTTCGATGATGTGGTGGGTATCGTGGAAATTGACGCTCTGCATGAGTCTTATATTCCCCCCTCTCATTCTCATGTCCACCGTGTACGGCCGGCGCGTCAAGAAACTCTCGCGCGTCATCCAGGACTGCTTGGGCTCCTTGACGAAGGTTCTGGAGGAAAAACTCAACGGGCTCAAAACTATTCAAAGTTTCGCAGAACAACGCCAGGTCTTGCATAGCTACGACAAGGAGGTGCGCCACATATACACGCAGTCGATGTTGGAGGGCCGGGTGAGCGGAGTCTACTACAGTATCAATGGCTTTCTTGGAAACACCATGATCATCGGGCTTCTTTTGGTCGGATCCAGACTCATAGCTGCAGGAGAGATCTCAATTGGTGATCTTTCCAGTTTCATGATGTACGCCGTGTATACAGGCAGTTCAGTTTTCGGCCTCGGAAACTTTTACACTGAGCTCATGAAGGGCATCGGGGCGGCAGAACGAATCTTCGAATTGCTGGACCTGAAGCCCAGAATCCCTCTTTCAGTCGGAAAAAAAGTGGATGATTTGCACGGAGACGTGGTTTTCAAAGACGTCAACTTCACCTACCCCTCAAGACCAGACTCCCCTATTTTCCAGAACCTAAACCTTCACATCAAAAAAGGAGAACACGTGTGTTTCGTGGGTCCCAGTGGCTCAGGAAAATCGACAGTATCGCAATTACTCTTGCGGTTTTATGACCCGCATTCGGGCGAAATCTTTGTGAATGGCCATGCTATCAAGGACCTCAACGTGAACTTTTTCCGGCGCAATGTTGGCTACGTGCAGCAGGAGCCGCTTCTTTTCAGCGGCACAATCCGGGAAAACATCACCTTTGGAATCCGTGACAGTACTGCAGAAGACATTGAATATGCGTCGAGGCTCAGCAACTGTCACACGTTCATTGAGGCGTTTCCAGAGAAGTTGGACACGGTGATTGGCCCATCTTCCAGCGGCAGTGCACAATTGAGTGGCGGCCAAAAACAGCGTATATCGTTGGCACGCACGTTGATCAAAAAACCCGATCTTCTCATTTTGGACGAGGCCACGTCTGCACTTGATTCCCGCCTGGAGGAGATCGTGATGAAGAACTTGGCCGAGCTTTCGCAGGCCCGTGACCTCACAATAATCCTGATTGCCCACCGGCTTTCTACTATCAAGAATAGCGGGCGTATTATCGTGCTCGACGGAAACGGAAATGTCGTCGAGGACGGCAAGTTCGAAGACCTCATTGCAGATCCGCTGAGCAGGCTCAATAGGTTGTTGCGTACTGATGAATTTACCGAGGAGGTCTAGGGAAGGATAATCAGAAAATTTGGTTACAGAGAAAAAGAGTGGATTTCCATATGAATTGGACGGGTTTGAGAGAGAAAATCTTCAGGAAATATAAAAGCTGAAAAGCTTGCTCGCCAGATTTAGCTTTATTAATGTAAGGATGGTCAATGTCTCCAAGAAGCAAGTAGAAGTTGGTTTGTAGTCAAGTTTCTCATTTCAGCATCGCTCTATATATCAATAGACAGGATATATGTAGATGAATCTTGGTAGCTGTGAAAATCCCAAACCTTGTCATCTCCGGTCTGGTCTTAGAACTATGTCTGAATGAGATTTAGAGTGTTTGGACGGCTTGTCGATTTCAAACTGTAGTCTTATAGTAAGATATCAACTAGTGTAGATTCAGAAATTAGGGAAATGTTTAACACTGGTGTCGGCGGAGTCTAAGTCACCCATATCTCCCAGCTTGAAAAATGCAAACCCATAGATACAAATGGTTTGGCCTCCAATTTCCACTACTGATCGTCTTACTTTTTTCCAAGGTTGTGGAATATCCGGGAACACATATTTCAGCAAGAAATTTACATACACCACGGCTGTTATTCAAGCTCTATATTCACTTCTTCGACCAATACAGCAAGACGCACATATATCCATTCCGACTCCTGCTCATCGTCTGGAAATAGATACAAGAGCCATGTTTTTCTTCTTGTGAAAAAAGTCGGTATATTGCGCCTAGACTCTTTTGATGAGGAGACCAAAATGAATAGGACGGTCCTGTAGAAGTTTGTCCATGGGTTTGAACAAGACACACTACTCCGTGTCACTTTCTGTATCAGAGCGAGAGTTTGTTGATCTGGCCAGGACGAGAAACAGGTATGTGGCAAAGCTATAGAGAAATGAAATGAATCGCATCTGGAAGAAAACAGGGTGACTGCGTGATCAGAATCCACCTGCGTAACAGTAACTGGCTATACAATGGCTCGGGTCTCGTTCCGCTCTCAATGAGGATCCCAGAGACCTGTTCTGGATAGATGTCCAAATAATGGACCGGAAACCTCCATTCGTAAAGACTGACGTCCAGATCCACTACGAGATACGTTTTCATCATGGACTGTGCAACATTCCAGTTTATCTAGTACCCTTTCTTATCAAGTCCTGTAGCATTCAATTGAAAGAGATGTTTGATGAATCGACAAGTATATTTTGAGCTCTTTTGCTGGTCCCGCTGCCAGAAAAATCCTAGATAATGTCTCAAGGCAACTGCGCCAATCCACTCTCATTATATGTGTGATTCTACATCTGTTTTAACATCATTCTCTCCTGTGTGAAGCGAACTGAATACAGACGCAAGATCTGGTATACTTTTTTAGAGGATAGAGCGATCATATTTTCGGTGCGTTTGAGATAAACTTTTTCAAAAAGTTTACAATTTCAGACTTTCCAGGTTGGGGAGAAGGTACTCAGAGTAAGTTTGTGGAAGCGGGGTTGTGAGATGTTCCAGTTAAGGGTGATGAAAGTACGGCTGGCACCTAATGAGCTTTTAGAGGTACGAAAGTCGATGACTGGGGAATAGTAGTATGTTCCTTTCATCACAGCCTGATACTCTCCTGGTAGACATGTCTAGTTTGCTTAATGGATAGCTAAACTCGGTAGTCAATCTACCTGTATGTGTTTCTCTGAACAACCCTATATTCTGTCGCTGTGAAAGAAATGATCCATTCATTTGTACCGGCGGTCTGGTTGGAGATTAATTTGGTGCAATACGTCTTCGAAACCCTAAACATAAAATTTCTTCGAAACCCACTTCCAATTATGGACCTTCCCTTTTTCCAGACTCACTGAGTAGAATCTGATCCAATATCTTCGGACTGTACACGAGAGGACGTAGAGAAATACTTATCCATTTATTTTTCATTGTCTGGAGTGGAAACTGACTGTCTTTCACAGCCAAAAAGCTATAGTTCAAAATTCGAGCTTGTTCCAATCCCCTCCCCTCCCCAACGTAAGCCATGAAAGCAGTGTTCCATTATTCGACACCAGATACCGAAGAGAGAATAAATGCGTTCAGATTTATGAACCGTAATGAAATTGTCGAAGCTTTTTGCTCCCCGTGCATTAAATTTCGGTCGTAGTATTAGTATTTAATTCGATGGAGGCGCAAGACAATTTCTTTCCGTGAGGCATTGGCGTTAAGCTCGTCATCACATATATACATATTGACTCAACCAGTCTTGCAAAATCTGTTTATCTGAGCCATGAAGATATTGCTCCACAAGATGTTCAGCAAGCTCAACACTCGGAATTACATCAGCAAAAAATTCCAAGCGTTTTCTCGTCGAAGCGCTATACACCAATAGTATACTGTAGCACCAGCTTTCAAGATGACCCGGGAGAGTATGTATCTCATTCCGAGCTGCCACACTCTGGTAGATCTGCAATATTTCAGGCATGATATCTTCCTTTGGGCTGTTCTGATATAATACAGCCGTTACGTAATTAGGAAGCAGGTTCACGGCAAACAGTTCGCGAATAACTTCATACTTATCGTAGGAATGAAATAGCGCAAGGATGCACGGTTTAACATCTAGATTTGGAAGGACATTATCAGTTAGCTCGACGTGTGTAAGAAACTTGTCCCACCGGCTGAATAGACAAGTACCTTCAAGAAAATACCCCTGAAGCTGTGCTTTTCTTGCGCGGGGTAGATTATGAGGTGAATACGGAAGCTGAAAGTGCGCTAGACTCTTGTCCGGGTATTCTTCGCCCCAATTGCCGTACATATCTAGAATCTTGTCAGCAATGTGTATTTCTGGCGGGAGATCCAACTTTGTTTTCCCGAGAGTATGAAAGCTCAAGAATTCGTATTTCTGGCTTGGTGTTTCTCTCACGTGCACGTGGATCCAATAGTAAAACTCTTTGAAGAAATACGCCGAGTACAAGAGCCGCCTATGAGCCTCGTCGCGATGAAAATGAAAGCTCACCACTAGCTCATCTTCATCAATAGAAGAAAGGAAGTCGTTTTTATGTCCATTCTTGCAAATATCAAGAAGTAAATTGCTCGCGAAGCGGTAGCAAAGAATCTCCGGGTCGATTGTGTACCTCCACCGCGACAACAGCTGTTCGAAATGCAGAAAAAGCAGATTCCATGCATTGCAACTGTTATTCAAGACAGGAAATGCCACTCGAGATTCAGTCGGGATGCAGGAGAGCAGTTGCCTGAAGTTTCCCAAATATTCGAGGGGAAATCCGTGGTGTTGAAGTTCTGAATTCCAGTCGTTGAGAAAGTGCGTTGTCAACATTGATTGAGCTAGACGCCAGTTGCGCCAGTGTCCATCTTGAGAGACGTCGGTATTCTCTAATAGAAAAAGCTGGTTGAAGTAGTGGCTTGTCAAATTGAGTTCGTTTCCTGGCCCCGCTAAGACGAAAATGTCGAGGAGTATGTGGTCGGGTAGCTGCGCCAACCTGCTCGAAGAAGGCTGGATCTTCTGATTGAGATTGTATCCACATGTACTATTCCACGCTGAGAGATGAATGTCTGATTTTGGTCGCAGGCCGTGTGCGAAACAAGCAGATGAGTTGTCGGTCATTCTTGATTCCACTCAGTCTGAAAGGTTTTAAGAGCGAGGTGTTCGATAAATCGTACAAGGTAGGGCGATACGAAGACGAAGGTCTTTGAGTTTTTGTTGACTCGCTTATAGAAGAAACACACCAGATGATTGGTTCGAAAAATCTATCGAGTTGTTAAGGAAACTCGTTGGTGTCAGCTTTTAATTTTTAGGTGGCAAGAGCATTGTTCGTGTCTTGGAGTTAGATACACTCCCTGACTGTATTGTCTTAATTACACCTACATGATGTACGTTCCATTTGCGGCATAATCCAAGAGAGTTCGTTTTGCTCGAAAACATCTCATGATGTCTCTTTCTGCCTGAAGGCTCTATTGAAAATGAGAGATGATTAGCTGGCAAGATCTGGGGTCTTTCGGGTCACGTGACCAAACCCTCTAATCTTATTTGCAACCGCACTCATCCTCTTCTCGTTCTAATTTGCAGCCACACCGCATTAAAAGTGACACCTATTGATCCTCATTCTGACCCTTAACTTCGCGCAAATCTCCTCGGGCTTTCACAACTGCTTTATAGTCAGCGATCTCTCTAGTCCGATCCGAAACGTACGAGAAAATTGTGCACTTACAACCACCAAGACATCCTGAGATCCATGTGCAAATACTTGAAGCAACAACTTTAGCATTGTTTTTAGGCCGAGGGCTCGTTTTAAGGTATGACTTTCGTTCAAGCCGATCTCCCAGTGAATTTGGCGTTGTTCGAAGAATACATCCGTTTGTGTGGCTATTCTTTTTTTATAGATTGCTAGTATAGGACTGTGTTTAGCAAAGCTCTTTGAAACATATTTTTTTATTGAACCTCATGAATATCATTTTTGGAAAGACTAAATCGTACCAAGTAAATTAGATACGGCCCTATTTTTTGCCTTTTGTTTTTGTGCCTTTCGTTTCTCTTTGTGCGATAATTCAATTCTTATCTTCAACTGTTGTTATTTTGATATCCATTCTTCTGAAGACATGTAGAAGAGCATCATTATGGGACATAAAACTTGATGTCACTGATTCTCTTGATTACGGAGCACACCACACTAAGAAACTTTTCGCAACCAAAAAAAAAAAAGAAGAAATTACCCTCTTTCGATCTCACTCTCATTCTTTTTGCATCCACAAACACACCACCCCCTCCCTTCCGCGTTAATGCAATTTGGGTCTCTTTTTTATTAATTCTCCTTCTCATATCACTTATCAACCTAAAACATCTCGATTGTCGACTTAAACGTCAGTTCTGTCAATCTCATTTCGTACCCAACACTTCCACTTGATACTAATACCTCAAACAGAAGTATGACTTCTGATGCACCACGGCCGGTTCCCTCGAATTTAGTTAAAATTCTCCAAAGAGAGGATTCCTCGAGAATACTCAGACTAAGCTTGCTTGCGGACTTGCAATCGAAATTTGCAAATATCTCCTTCATGTACGCCTGTCTCGAGGATTATAGGGCTTATTTCCGCCCTACCGACGCCTCGAATGAAGAAGGGGCACAAAGACTGGCATCACGTATCGGTGTCCACAAACCCATGTACTTCGAAATCCCGGAAGAATGGCTTGGGTCTGATGCCCCTCCTGCAGATGTGAAGCAAATTTTCCTCGAGGGTGTTGAACTGACCTTGGGGGTGGATTACAGCAGAATGTTGGCGGAATACGAGGCGAAAGTGGCTATTGTGGTGGGGCGCTTTCCCATTTGAAGTTTAAGGAGTGTACCTTCCGGCGTCATATAGAAGGTATCATTGGGAGCTCGGGGGAGGAGTTTGTTGGAATCTTAGCAGCAAGACCGTAGTTCCCCACTTCCCCGTCGTCGTTTTGTACACCCAGACGTGACAAGAGGAATAAGTGAGGGTCTATTATATGAAGGGAAGTCATAATATTTTTTAATAAGGCGGCAGTAAAACCACACAAAAAAAAAGAGTCAAAAAGGAAAGCTGAGGCCTCAACTTGGTATATTGTTAAGTATTTTCAGTCAACTTATACCGAGATCTCATTGCAGAATGTACGTGTTTTTTTTTTTCTTCTTTTTTATTTTGATTTTAAAACGAATTCCTCTTCCCTAATTTCTCTATCTAATCTCACAAGTTATATGCAAGGAAAAGTGGCGCCGTAGTCCTGTCAGGTTTTGTTCTTGGTTGATACTTTGAATAAAAGTTAAAAGCTCAATAGCTTCTTTCTTGGTCCACTTCTTGTTTCTTCTAGTTAAATCTGTTGATTAAAGGAAAGTTCAAAAGTTGCCTTCTAAGCCCAAAAGCTTTACAGCAACACATGAAACTTTAAATCATTTCGAGGTCATCACCGATGATGAATCCGACCTGACCTCAATTACGTGTTGAAATTAGCTTTGTCAATTACCCAAAGAGTGAATCGCTTTCCACGCTTTAGTAATCTGTCTATGCCTATGAAAAATGCCTTGTAATTGAACTACATAGATATTATCTTTGGAACCACTAAATTATACCCAGTAAAATACAAAAGTTCCTTGTTTTGTCTCTGTCTTTGGTTCGCATGCCTTTAGTTTTCATGCTTTTAATTTCAGTGTGTGCTAATTCATTCTTTTTCTTTTACAAGTCTTATATCGAGGTCCAGTCTTCTGAAGACATGTCGATGAGCTCCATCTTGGAACATGATACTTGATCGTACTGGTTCTCCCGAAAGAGCACATCAACCTGCCAGCTTCTTCGCACCCTCTTTAAATCTCACTCGTATTCCCATTCTTTTTGCACCCACGAACAAGTCGCAACCACTAGTCCACATGGACACTATTTGAGTCCCGTTTGTATATCTTTCTCCTTCTCATTGCACTTTTCAACTGAAACAATCTCGATTACTAACTGAATCCGTCACTTCTGTCGATTTCATTTCGCACCCAGCACCTCCTCTTGTATACCAAGATACCCCAAACAATAGTATGCCATCTGATCTTCCACGGCCACTTCCTTTGAATCTAGTTCAAGCACTTCAAGAAGAAGATTCCACGGGTGGACTCAAACAAAGATTGCTCACCCATTTGCAATTGAACTCGTCAGAGATCTCCAAGGTCCACACCTCTCTCGAGGAAATGAGGGCTAATAACCGCAACCTCGACACCTCGAATACAGAAGGGGCACAAAGACCGGCGTCACGTGCTGGTGTTTCGAGCACAGTTCCCACAGATATCCCGGGGACTGGTCCCGGACCTCGTCCCGCTGTCGTCGACGTGAAGCAAAATCTCCTCGAGTCTCTTACACTGGGCATGGAGGCGGTGTACAGCGGATTATTGGCGAAACACGAGGCAAAAGTAGCTTTGGCGGAGACCCTCCTTCCCGAATTGGATGTTCCCGAAAGTAACGCCAGGCGTCGTATAGAGGCCATCCTCGAGGGCCCGGACGACGAGTTCTTCCGGAGCTTAGCAGCGAGACCGCAGTTCTCTACTCCCGCGTCGTTCTTTGCACCCAGACGTGAACAGAGATAAAAGAGAAAGGACCATGTAAGAAAGGAAGAAGTAGGAGGATGACGATAGATAGACAAGGATTGAAGATAAGAAGGAGAGAGAAAATACACTTTCCTGCTAATTCAGTGCTTTTCGAATGCCCGGGCCTTTCTTCTGTGTTATTATCCATGTGAATGTGTAATCTAGACTGTGATGCCTCCGGTTGTAATATTGCTAAGTATTTTCAGAAAACCAATATCGAGACCCCATTGCAGAATGTATGTGTTGCCATTTACCTACTTCTATTCCTAATCTCTCAATATAAATGCAAAGAGAGTTGGAGCTCTAAATTTTTTTTGGTGATCCAGTATTCGGAGACACAGCAAAGCCAGATTTCAAGGTTGAAATTGAAGACCAACTTTAAAAATAAGCATAACTCCAATGCCTACAGAAAATTTAGGAGATGGGTCGAGATTATTTCTTTTTTGTAATAAGGTGGGGTAGAATGATTGGTCTTTTTGTAGAAATGGCGTTGATTGCACGCACATGAAAGAACCCGATCCAAAGCAACTATTCTGATCAGGGGAACTAGGTGAGGTAGTTCTATACAAATTCATATTACTTGCGGATGAACTGCTTCCAACTTTACTGCCTAGGCGGATGACTAAAGCGTGGCAAGCGATCCATCGTTTAGGTAGATAAAAGAGTTATTTCCAAGACGCGGTTAATGCCAGGCCCGATTCATCGTAGGTCATTCGCTAGATGTGACCTCGAAATGAGTTGGAGACGGTATGCTCTGAACTCCATATTAATTAACGTCTCTAACAAAATCCAAAATAAATTCAAAATAGAGTAAATCAAGTACGAGGCCTAAGGACTGTGGCTTCAAACCATCGCATTTTACGAAACTCTCATTTTAATGGATCTGAGAAAAAGAGGAACCGTTAAATTATCCATTCCTTATTACACATTTCTTATTATCCATTTCTCATTACCCATTTCTTATTACCCATTTCTTATTACCCATTCTTTATTACCCACTTTCCATTTCATTTCCCATCTCTTTTTACGCATTGCTCACTTTCTCTTTCCCTGTTTAATTATTTATTTCCCATTATTTATTTCCC
>JAJMCI010000118.1:0-44373 GCA_030565705.1 Metschnikowia baotianmanensis
TGGACCCAGATGCCATGATTGTCTTGTTGAACTACCGTGAGGACGGATCCACCCCATACGTGGTCATCTGGAAGCATGGTGTCAAGGAGACCAAGATCTAATTTTACGTACGAATAATAGAAACTGTGAATCGGAAAGGCGGCTTCTTTTTTTGTAGTTCTAGCTCCCCAGAAGTGAATCCTTGCCCATGCGCGTTACGATTGCATGGAGATCGTGTATTTGCCATATGGTATATCCCATCACAATTGTCATGTTTACCTCTAAGCTTCTACTTCCTGGTGATCCTCAAGCAGTGGTTCTCCAATGTTGCTTCCTTATCAGCATAAAGAAACAACTCGGCCTTGTGGCTCTCCATGAGGCTGTTTATTGCAGCCACTCTGCTCTCGTCGATCATGCGTCTTGCAATCAAGCCCAATCTTTCTCTTTCTTCGTACGAGTGCCCCGAAGCATGATTGTCCTCATGGCCGTCTCTTTTTCCACATACTGCCCACGTGACGATCTTCCGTAGAACCTGGAATTCAATAAGGCCCGTCACTCCATTTTCTGCCAAATACTCTCGTGATTGAGGGAGAAACTGGTCGTAGTCACACACGTGCCGGCAGCACATGGCCACTACGACTCCGTCTAGTAACTGCTTACTTTTCTCCGAGTTCAAGATCAGTTTTATCGTCAAGTCGGTGGCTGCCCCACACAAATGCTTGGAAATGGCAACAATGGACTCGTGCTGCACAGACTCCAAAAACTTGTCTAAGTCCAAATGCTGGATATCGATTCTGTCTCGCTTGATTTGGGGATGAAGTCCGGACCCCTCGCAATCGCTCACGATCTTATTGTCCATTTTCATGCGATTGACTCCACGGTCTATAAGCCCATATCCATATATCAGATTGTTCGTATCTTTTGACTCGGTTTCCTCAAATTTCTCCTTTACAAACTCTTCTTTTGTCGCCTCGTTCTTTGTGGCATTGGTGTCAAAGACCACGCAAGCGTTGACTGTTCTCGAAAGCTCGGCTTTTCCGCAGCCAAACTCCACATAGAAGCTATTACTTGAAAGTAGATCTACCTCCTTCATAGCTCCTATGAGCGAGGCCTGCTGGATGATATGCTTTTGGTTTTCTTTCTTGGATAGCCAGCTATCTAGGCCCGCATGCTTCTGGACTTTTCTCTCTAAGGATGGCACCTTCTTGTTGTAGTCTTCTAAAACACCAAATAACTTAATGAAGATGGCACTTTCCTTTTCTAAATCTGTTTCCGTGTCTGTTTCTGTTTCTGTTTCTGTTTTAGATTCTGTAGCCGATAGTTCCCCTTCCCCGCTATTTGTACACTGCGGGAACTCGGCATTGAAGTCTTTTTTGAACCAGGGCTCGGGTGATTCGGTGGGCCTGGCATTACATCTCTGTAAATGCTTTTCAAGATCTCTTTCTTTCACTGTATGGTTCGGGTCCAAGGGACAAGGAACACGAGCATGTTTCGGGTTTGTCGCACTCTCTTCCGGTTTATTATCCTCAAAACTCAAGTGCTCGGAGCAAAATCGTTGACTCCTCTTGCTTTGCATGGCACATTGCCGGTTTTTCTTCTTCAAGAAGTACTCGCATCTGTTTGGCTGCGGCTGTTTTTCTCTTTTGCGCTGGCGTTCGGTTTTTTGTCTCTTTGGCTGAGGTTGCATTTGTAGGGTGTCTGGTCTAGTCATTATTATATGTATATGTACAGAAAATGGTAGGTAGCTTGTGTTGCAATTTATTTCATTCTCACGTAGTTAAATTTGGTTTTTTCCGCGTTTGGTCTTTGGACCGAGCACCGATCCAGAATCGCAGAAATATTATGACACGGTAACTAATTCATTAAGTCGTATTTTAAACTGAAAAATTCGAATCTTATAAAGTTTAGAGTCAGAAAACTATTTAGAAAAAATAAGAGACTCGAACTTCCTAATCTGAATCCAGATTTCATATCACGATAAAACTACTATTACTTTTCCCTCAAAATAGGATTCTGCATTTTCATTCTCTCCAGGTGTGCCGCACCTGTGTCTGTCCATGCGGGCCGCGAAAAAATAACCCGATGATCATCTCGAGCCTCATTTAAAAGCCATACCAAACGACTAATAATACCAAACCACACCGAAAATGAAGGAGAAAAGAAACGAGTTATGGAGGCTAGATCTCCTCGAGGCAAAGTACACGCAAGCCACGCCGCGGTTCTCGTTCACCAAAAAATTGATCAACGCTAGAAACAATTCGCACATCATGAAGAAGCTTCCCAATACGCCCAATGAAGCATTTCAACAGATCCACGCACTCAAGGCCGATTTGTTCCGTAAGAAGTTCCATGGGTCATATAAAAAGCTCAGCCGGGATATCTCGCGTACCGTGAAGCAAAAAGTGAAGACTATCGGGAAGAACGAAAAGCATATGGCGAAGCTCATACAAAAGCCGGAGTTTCACGAACAACTCATCACCGCTAAACTTGTTAAGATCATCCAATCGGCAATGTTGACCACAAAAGAAGCAAGACTGAATCCGCCTACATATATTTCCGAAGAGGTGAGAGATTACATCACCGACAAGACCCTGGAGATGAACCCCTCACGCTTCTTTATTACGTACTGCCAGAACGATAAGGCACTCAACGAGTATGTCTCGAAGTTGTGGAATCTGAAGGAAATGAAGATACTATGCCTGGAGATCGACTGGAGTTTCCGGAAAATCAGGGGCAACTTGTCCAAGACGGAGATCGAGGCCCGCTCGAAGGAGACTGGCAAGAAATCCAAGGATGTTACGAAAGAGGGAGATGAGGCAGGACTCATTGGAAGCGACGAAAGCGGCTCGGAAAGCGATTCAGAAGACGACGGAGATGCCGGGATGGACCCCGAGGAGGCTTTCGAGAAGTTTTCTGCCTACGACAACTTGGTCGCTGGATCTGACGACGAGGAGGGATTTGTGGCGGACCCAAATGTTGACTACAACGAAATCACCGACCAAGAGATGTCTGAGAGCGACGAAGAGAGCGAGGATTTGGATACACCTAAAGAAAAGAAAATCAAGGTTGCGGAGACCAAAAAGCACGTGCTTCCAGAATTGGCCACAGGCTACTATTCCGGAGGATCTGATGACGAGGGGGATATCGATCACGATAAGGTAGTGAAGGAGGCCACGACCACGCGCAAAAATAGAAGAGGGCAGCGCGCCAGACAGAAGATCTGGGAGCAGAAGTACGGAACAAAGGCAATCCACGTGCAGAAGGAGAACCTGAGACTTGCCAGTGAGAGAGAGCGGAAACAGCAGGAGTTCGAGGACAGACAGCGCAAGAGAGAGCAGAAGGCGAAACTAGCACAGGAGAAAAACACATCCAAGACTGCAGGTTCTGCGCTGGGCGCCCTTGGAGGGGAACTGAAGGTGCATCCATCCTGGGAGGCCAAGAGGCTTGCTGAGGAGAAGATGAAGAACGTCAAGTTCGAGGGTAAGAAGATCACGTTTGACTAAAGATGCGATGAAAGTTGTTTTTGTTTGATTGCTGAACGATACATGTTAAACCACCTATTTACAACACTAACTTGCTGCGGTCGACCTTGAACTGCTTGGCGAGATCCTCCTCGGACACTTTCTCACACGCCAACGGAGAATACATGAGGAATTTATACTGGCACTTTTCAGGCTCACTCACCGAGATCAACTCGTGGCTGGGCCCGCACACCATGTCCACCTGCGCCGAGCGTTGAGGCCCGTTCCAGCACTTGCTGCCGCGTGCAAAGTAAATAGAATGTTCCTTAATTCCATGCAACCGTCCGACCAAAGTATCGTCCTGATATAGAGAGTCAAGGAAGCCTAGTCTGTAGTTATACTCACCAATTTTTTTATTGACCCACTTGCCCTCGACTGCGCGGTAGATGTCTTCCTCCCCGTAGTCGGCCTTTATACTATCGGCGTATATGGAAGCCTCCGAGTTTTTCTGCTGCAAGCTCTTTTCCGCCCCACTTATCTTCTTTTTGAGTTCCTCAATTTGCTCGTTTGTTGGACCTGGAGTACTCTCTACCTCCTCTGGCATGGAGTTATCTTTCTTGCCAGGTAATGAACGAAACTTGTTTAGCCATTTTCTCAAGGCAGAAGTATACGTCTCCTCCGTGAGTACATTTTGAGACTTCGAAAGAACGTCCTGTGATTTCTTAGAAATAGTCTCCAAGCTGAAGCCAGAGACATCGTAGCTTGGCGCGTCTTCTTTTTCGGGTTTGTTGGAGATGTACTCTGCGAACGATGAGACGGCTTGTTTCACTGCCTGGTCGTTGAAGTTGGGGTTGTAGTTTTCGAGAAGCTTCTGCAACATGGCTTCGAGTTTCTGAATTCTTTCGCTAGCTTGTTTGGAGTGTTCTTCGAGCAGCAGGAATCTTTCTTGTAGCTGACGCAGGTGTTCCAGGAAGAATGCGTCTATATTAAATGACCCGGATTCTTTGCTCTTTTCTCCCTTGGCTAGTTCTTGCTCCAACTCCGTTTTCAAAGCTTCCAAATTGGCCTCGTCCTTCTTTATCTCAGTCTCTAGTGACTTGGCGCTATCTATAAGCTGTTGTTTCATCTTACGTGCCTTTTCCTGTAAACTCTTCTTGGTCTTCATAGCAGTTGCAATGTCGGTCATTTTTGTGCTCAAGAACTCATCGAACTGGCGCTTCACCTGATCACAAACATTCGGACAGGCCCCGCTTATGTACTCGTCAGATCCGTCACAGCAAATCTCATAATCACACACCCCGTCGTTAAGCTTGAAGTTCTCTATATACGCTTCTCTGTGGCCTTCATTTGCACAGTAGAAATACTTTGGCGACTCTTTTGTGAACGGGCACGCATTTGTACCGGGCTCGTCGGAGCCGTCAGGGCAATCGCAAATGTCGTCGTTTATTTGCTCGAACAGAAGCTCGATCGAAGGATCCAGCAAACAGTGCCATTTGCCATGCTTGTTTGCAGTATAAAGGGCCTGCTTTTCCGGAGAGACACCTATGATTTGATCCGCAAATACGACCGATAATAGAGCGATAAGAACCTTGCTTGGCAACATGTTGGCGATTGTACAGGAAAATTTCCCAATGAATATTTGCCTGATCTGGTTTGGAGATTCATACCGGCGTGGGGAAGCCGTGTCACGTGACCAAAGTCATATCGAGTCGATGCCCATCATCCTAAGGGCATGTGACAAGAAATGATTGTCGATTTATAATTTCGCCTGCTCATATTAGCAGAAACAAAATTCCTTAACCTCATCAATGCCATTTAATTAGTGAAGAGAGTAGATAGTGGATGGAAAATTTCAAGTATGGTGGAGAAGCCTGCGATGTACTTAAACTTGATATGATTTTCTTCGTTCAAATATTATTTCCCAGGAATTGAAATGCACAGTCTCAAAAAGATCAAGACTACTTTTAATTCTGAAGTACCATCGATTTTTCGAAATGTTTAGTTTGCTTGATTCGAGACAATACAACATGCCACAGTAAACGCACTCGCTCTCAGCTAATTCATGAAAAGACACGTTTCAATGAATCCACTTTTAATATAAGAATTCGACGATCCATGAGTCTTGATACGGAGCACACAGTCTCTAATTAAGGGCCTCACAGTTAGAGTCCCTCAGGCTTTATGCTTCTTATGCCTTTAATGCAGCCAAGGATTCTACAACGGCAAATTTCATGGCACTAACAAGTAATTCAAAATACAGAACAAGCTCCCACAAACGCCATTCCCAGAGAATAGCCAAAGAAAAGATCACACAGGTTGAAGTATTGTTCGGTTTTTAACTTAACTCAATTTTCTTTATTCCATTCCAGCCTTGCCCTCCCAGGCCAGTACACCTTAGCTATAATCATCCTGACCAAGATCCGCAATAGGACCCCACAACAGGTTTTATAAGCAGTCCTACCGTATCATCAAGCATGGCCGCTTAGAGATGCCAAAAACCAAGCAGCCGCGTCCGCTCTCTATCGCTAGATGTAAACGCCTCGTGCGGCCGCTTCTTTCCAAAACACACTCGCTCACCGACCTCTATTCAAAGTACCCCGCCAAGTTTCAGTTTGATGTTGATCTTTTCACCAGCGGCAATGGCAAAACTGTACAGTTCATCAAACCAGCTACGGCGCAAGACCGACTAGTTTCGCTCAAGCCTTTTCTATCGCCGGAGATATATGACGCGTATGTGGAAATATTCAGCATTTTCAGAACCATTGTCTCCACATTACACCCGGAAGATGCTAGCGCTGGCAGCGGGCGTCAAGTGAAGCGGGAGAATGGGAAATCTCGGCTGAAGAATAATGCAAAGGACCACCCAAAAGAGCAGAACGACAAAGTCCCCCGGCTCTCGTTTCTAGCAGCGCGGAAACTTGGGAAATCCATTGCTTTAGGCACGAAATCTACCCATTACTCTCTCAATCAAACTGCGCTCTTCGATCCGGCATCAATCCCGCTATACCTCAGAAAATATCACGATCAGCTCGCAGAAGAAATTGATGAGTGGTTATTGATGGAACCAAAGGCGGTTATTGGCCAGCATTGGCCTCAACTTATCCTCGGGTACGTGATACACATTCTTGTATTCAATCTGCGCGTTCTTTTTTACACGCTCATCCCTGTTTTCTGCCATTGGCTCAGCGAGCAAAACTTGCTGTGCCTGCGAACACTCTTCATGGAATTCTGGCTATTTCTGAATTCAGACCCAGACCATGAAGAAGTGCAAGATTTAACAGCACCAGATATAACACAGGACCCTAGTATCGATACTTTCTGGCTCTTTCACAAAATAGGGTACTGGCAGCAAATAGTTCGACTCCTTCGCGTCAGATCTTTGGAATATAATTCAGCGGACGCGTATGACGCGTTGTTGTTGGATGCTTTGATCTACTCTGATAGACTAGACCTAGCACGAGTGGACGTTCATGAGGTGTATGCACTCATGAGAAACAATCTTCAGCACCCTCAAAACACCCAAATTCTCATAGCGGTCGTTGCGCAGTTGATCACTAGATTCAGGAAAACTTATGCCGTTGCCTCGAAGTCAACAGAAGCATATGACGCGATCTTCAACACCTACCGTGAATTTAGGCATTTCATACAGGCATGGCTCTCTCTCAGTAAGACTTTCATCTTCAACACATTAGACAAGGGAAACGCCGAGCTATTTGACGCCTGCTCGATGATTATCACCCATCTCAAGGGGAAGTGTGCTCTGATTATTGCATACTTGGGAGGCAAAGGGCGTAGTGACGATCGACATATATTGGAGACGACCCGCAAGTTTAAAGCGCTTTACTCAAAAAATAGTGAGCTACTCGACACCTTTGAAATCTTGAAGGCATTCTTCCTAGATACCCAGCTCCGAGTGGGCGAAGCCATTGCTTCTTCGTCGATGGCTAGGTACTTCACTTCACTTCTTGCCGAAGATTATGACGACGACACACTTGAAGACTTCATGGCGTGGCTTGACCGGCAAAGCCAGGCGCAGTACGGAGGATTCGCGTCTCTTTTACAGCGCCAGATCGCGTCTATTCAGCACTAAGGAAGCGGCCGGTCTCTTCTATCATTCGCAAACCCAGCATTTATCCAGCATCTACCCAGCATTCATAGCATTTATAACATACGCGGTTTCAAGCCTCAGTTTAGTGAACGAAACCCGTCACCATCTGCCACGACAAACATGCCGTTCATGCTGTCATCAGTTATGACATTCTCACACGCTTGAACGACTTCTTGTAGCGACACTGTAGGGAGCAGTGCCGAGCCCGACTTGCCCATATCAGTTTCTGGCACAAGTGCCGGCAAAACGGCATTGACTCGTATCTTGCCATTGAGCTCAGCGGCAAGCGACTCCGTGAACCCTAGAAGCCCCGCCTTCAGCGCCGCATAAGGCGACGTGCCGGGCACAGTCACTCCGCTTATAGATAACATCGACAGTACGTTAAGAATGCTCGGATTTACCCCCGATTTCTTCTGCTCCCTAAGAAACGGCATGATTGCCGCCTTAGACAAAAGAATGGGCGCCACAAGATTCAAGTTTATCGTGATGGCTATTGCCTCGGGACTGAGCCTGGAAAGCACGTTGTGCGTGGTGACGCCCGCGCAATTCACGAGAAGAGAACCATCGGTGAAGATATCTTTAAGGCTCTTTTCCGGGATTTCTAAGCGGCCTACCTGCTCGAGATCAAGCACCTTATACTGATGGTGCTGGCTGCCGGACCTCAGAAGCAAGCCCAAGTTTCTCGAGAGTCTCTCTTCGTTTCGGGCCACCATCGTGACCCCGTATCCCAATTGGGAGAGCCTCTGACAGAGTGCGAACCCGATCCCGCTAGACGCGCCCGTCACTATCGCACGCCGTCCGGAAAACATAGATTCTCAAATAAATGTGGTAGATTTGCAAGCGCTACTGAACGCAAGCGTGCATGAAAAACCGCGATGTTCGCAACATTCCAATTCTGGGGTACAGGGTGGGTCCTGGAAGTTGTTTCATGATCATTTTCTGTGATCACCATATCTTTTTATTTTTGGCCCAAATAGTTTTTTTAACTTGAGGTTTTATTTTTGGCCTTAATTGTTTTTTTAACTTGAGGTTTTTTTTTCTTGGACTAATTCAATTAACGTTCACGTCCTTATGAACAATGTTCACCTTTCGCTCCTCATCAGGATGTAGCTTCCCTTTAGTCTTTTGAACACAGGTTAATATTTCCCATCAAATAGCATATACTTAAAACGACATACTTGACCAAAAAGTTTTTGTGGGTTTGTAAGCCCTGCGAGGGGCGTACATACCTAACATTACACCCACTTTTTTACAGCCGCTGGG
Source organism: Metschnikowia baotianmanensis (assembly GCA_030565705.1). NCBI lineage: Eukaryota > Fungi > Ascomycota > Pichiomycetes > Serinales > Metschnikowiaceae > Metschnikowia > Metschnikowia baotianmanensis. The sequence continues at coordinate 8,812 of JAJMCI010000118.1, forward strand.
GCTGCGGAATTGAAAACATGAAAGCTCTGAAAAGTGCAGATTCTAAGGCCATTGATTGGCTAAACTAACGAGATGCAGCAAAACAGAAAGCCGAATTCCTTGTTCGATGATCCAAAATACTCCGATCCGGATTGAAGATCCTCACATCATTACAGACGAGAATAACAAAGGACGTGTTGCAAATACTTACAATGCGTTACTGCGGTTGAACCTTTCGGCATGTTTGGGGACCGCGCCTCAAACAGAAAGAAGGTTAATTTTTTTGAGAATAATATCCATAATTGAGTTTCTGGACCTTGACTTTCGAGGCTGAAAAATTGTGAGAATGCCTTTTGGACCAGCCATTTGAAGGATTGGCCCACTACAGATTTGCTGCCAGATCTGAGAGCTACCTGCCAATTGAGGAAGATAGCTCCAGCATATCGTCTATTGTTTAGCGCTAGTCATGTGCACATTAGAACTTCGCCTCGTTTCTCCAGCGGCGGCGACGCTCGTGTGATTAATTCCTTTTGTGTAGTATGAATTTCACAAAAACTTATGTTTCCAGAAATGCTATTCCACAGTTCTTTTTCGTTCAAGATGAACAAAAAATAATTGCAGAGGGTTGAAAAGCCAATTGAAGTACCCCCCAGAAGAGGGCTATGACTTGAAGTCCTGTACGGCCTGAATGAGGCTCGTCAATTTCCTAATTTAAAACAATAAACTCGCAAACAATAGACTGTATAGTTTTCCCGGAGGAGATGTTGAAACATTCAAGCCGAGATACGGAAGTGAACTCACTCTGCTCAAAAATTTGAAATAGCTGTTCTGTGATCACTAAAGCCAGAGATCCAATGATGGTGATATATGTAATTATATATATGTACGAAACAGAAAATATGGCCTACCGTACATCAAGATGAGTTCAACAGAAGTACGCGATACAACAAGAAGATTTAAATGATCGACAGTTTATTGTATTCCAAGGAGGTTGTGGACGTGTTTTCTGCGTCTAACTCCCAGTTCGGCCACACAATAAAGCTGCAAAAATAACCACCTCTATAGTACAGATGCCTATAAGTAACGCAATAGCCCACAAAAACCGAAGAACTCTCCTCTTCAGAAACTTATCTAGGTATCCCTTCGCTTTGAACCAAACGATTTAAAACTAAAAATGCAATTTTCTATCATTCTCGCTATCGCCGTGGCGCTTGTTTCAGCCGCTGAAATTGGCACTTCTGGACCTCGCCACAGAAACGCTCGTCGTCTCATCATCTTGGGTGAAGACAACATGATCAATGGAAAACCCATCGAAAAGGGATCCTATACAAACGATGATTTGAATGCTCTTGTCGGTTCTGTCTCCTCGGACAATCATGACCATGCTGACAAAGCCGAGGAAGCCGACAAACCCAAGGAGGCTGACAGACCCGAGAAGACTGGAAAAGAGGGGGGCTTAGCTGTGCTTTCTGAGTTGTCAGAATTAGCTGAAATTGCTGATAAGGCAGATAAGGCAGACATTACCGATAAAATTTCCATTGCGGACAAAGCGGCCCGTGCTGCCAATGGTCTAGTGACCCCGATTGATATTAATCAAGCCCTCGCGGAAACCAGCCACGACGTACGCGGAAAACTCAACTTGAACGAGAACCAGATGATTTGGTATGACAGGCTTTTGCAGCAGCTTGCTGAAACTAAGCACGCCGGAGCTGAGCCTTTGAATGTGACTGAGTTCATTAACGAGGGTTTGACGGAGGAAGCCAGGAAAGTGATCGGCTTTACAAACGAGCAAAACTTGTGGTTTTCGGATGTTATTAAGAAAATGCTCTCGAAAACCGGAAGAAGAGTGATTTTCCGTAATGACGAAGAGCAGAGAGAAAAGCCATCCGAGCATGAGGCTACGAAGAAGAATGGCGATGCACAAAATGCTACTGACAGTGCTGCTGACCGTGCTACCGGCAGTGGTTTCACTGCTTCTGCCAGTGCTTATGCGTCATTGAAAGGATTTCAAGGCTCATCTAAAGCGGACACCAAGAACTCAACCGCCTCTACCTCTGCCCAGATCAGCCCTCTGGGTGCTGCTAGGATCACCGAGGAAAAGTTCTCCGGGGCTGCCACCTTTGCGACTCAAAATAAGTGGGTGATCATTGGAGCGGCTGCCGGCCTCCTTGCGTTGTTTTGAGATAATTGATTTCTTGATCGCTCGAATTGCTTTCAGAGATATTTTAAAGTATAGTATTTCATAGTTGATTTTGATTTTTCTTTTTCCACTTTACCTAAACAGTTGTACTTAGCATTATAAAATGCATTTTGAAGAGTCCGCATCACGTTTTCAAGAGAACAGTAAATATGAAAGAAAAATTTGCAAGCAGAGCGTGAAACAAGTTGTGCCCCGCGGCAAAGTTTTCTTCATTGCCTTTTTCTACTGCTTTCTGTCCCATTCAGAATCGTGATAGGGGATTCATTAGATGTGACCTCGAGTTGGGTTAGAGGTTTTATGTACAGCTGTATAGTTTTTGGGATTAGGGTTTCTTTTGAGCTCCCCTTTAATCAACGTATCTATCAAAACATAAACACTCACACCCTTGGTCCCTCCTGACGAGATTGATAAAACAAATGGCCCATCTCTTGAGTAACACGGAATGATCGTGTTCCCACACAGCCTCCGCTCTCGAACCTAAAATACACCATTCCATGTCCCAAGCTTTTTTTAGGAAACATATCGTATTACAGGAAAAACATCCCCTACTCAACTAATCCTAAAAACCCATAAATATGTCTGGATAATGCACTGAGTATTGAGAGACTCCAGCTTTCCCAAGCCCTAGTCTCTCCTCGTCACATTAGCCATACAATGACCAGATCAGTCCACAATCACGAACTCAATCTGTTTTGTCCCCGATCTTTGAACAGTATCACATTTTTTTTGAAAGTTTGAACCACAATCGTGTAAACCACAGCTTTTCGCAACCTGTCCTAATCTGGACCCCACTTCAATACGCGACCACAGGTCATATGACTCTTTAAGGATTCCTTAAAAAAACTTTACATTCTTACAGCGTGCTGTCATGGAATTAACGGATGATGCCGATCAATTTGTCTCCTCAACAGTCACAGTACAGTCACATGCCGCTCCCGATAATAAACAATAACACGCGCCTTTGACAAACAATCACCCATGTTTTTAGGAGAAATCAGCGGTTATTTTTTTTTTTTCGAGAAAAATATCGTATTACAAGAAAAATCATCCGCTACTCAATTAATCCTAAAGAACCCATAAATCAGTATATCAGCATAATAGTCAGTAGCTAACCAGCTGCAACTAGCCGCTTATACATAATATCGGACTGTAAATTAAGGTGCAAGAAAGCCTTTATGGCCAAGTTGGTAAGGCACCTCACTAGTAATGAGGAGATCGTCAGTTCGAATCTGGCTGAAGGCATCTTTCTTTTTTTTTCACACAAGTCCAAGAATTTACTAAGCGCATGGAAACGTCAAGAAGGACCTTTTCTTTTGTTTTTTGTGTTCATTTATAGCTTCATCTCTTCCATGATGTATCTATGTGTGGCAGAAGAAAGATGTGACTTCACGTTCAATGGCCACTAGCAATATCTCTATTTTTCTTTCTTTTTCTTCTTCGGGGAACTAAGCTAGATACTTTAAGTAGACTGGACTGTCTTGTAAGTCTAGTGAGAAAAGTAGTCCATACTGAGTTCCAATGCTATCAAAAACTACTACTGAAATTCCCAAAGCTAGAATTTTTCATACGAGGCTAAAAGTTCAATCTCGTACCAATCTACAATTCACGAGCTCTCTCGGTTCACTTTCTCATCCTTTTATTCCATGTGTATTAATTTATTTCGTACTGCTACTCGCCGTTGATGAGCGCAGAAATACCCATAAGACCCATCAACGCGAATCTGAAATACTTGTTCTCTGTGAGAAGAATCGTGACGTACCCAAGCTTAGGGAAGTAGCCTTTGACCGTGCCCACGAGGTCGTTTTTCTGACTGAGGTATGCCTGTTTTCTCAGGTAGAGCAGAAGGTCGTCCTGCGCGTTGTTGTCACCCTTGGTGAGAAGTAATTGGTCATCGTCGGACCGGTGCTCTCTCAACACACGGTGCACAATTGGGATCGTCTTGCCCTTGACTTCGTAGACCACAACATCTCCCACACGCGCATAGCTATCTCTGTTCCACAAAAACAAGATATCTCCTCTCTGGAACGCGGGTTCCATAGATCCAGATAACACCACCACGATGGGCGAGTGCGAGTTGGCGATAACGCCGAGCGTCTTCCACGCGATGAACGCAGATGTGAAGACGTACGCCAAGCTGAGAAACTGGGCAATTTGCTGGCGGAGATTCATTTTAGTATATATTCCAGCGGGATTTGGTAACGTGGGACTGTCCTAAGTTCCTTAGATTATCCGGAATCAATAGTGTGGAGGAGCCGGTGCGAATTGGAGCTACGTGTCTGCAGTGCGCGGTCGCGGCTTGGAGTAGCAGAGGAATGAAGCAAAAAAGGCCCAGTTAATCTCAAAATAAAAAACCACATAAAGAGATGTGAAGATCAAAATTTTTTGAAACATTAAGCTTCAGTTTGTGAGCTTGTTCTTCTGAAGAATGGTCTAGTAACTATGCCCTTAGTTCCGGTTGTGAGAGGTTAAAAAAAGGTGGGGGGCCAGGACAGTGATTTGAAATCAGTACCAACGACTATATGTAATGAAACGATAGTAAAACAAAAGATGAGCAAATCAGAAAAGTCTATACAATTCAGAAATTTTCTAAGGCCGTGTGAACTTTCTACCTTAACATGTCCTCCGTGCAATGCAGCACAGCGTCTTAAAACCGTGGCTCTGTCTCTAACAGGTTAGTGGTGCGAAACGTGCGAAACGGTTGGACTCTTTTTTGATATTTAAACGGCACACGAGAGGCTCGAGATGGAAGCTACGGGGTGAGTTCTTCAGCCGTGTAATGTGTACAAAGTCCATTTCGAGTATCATCAAAACAACCTGGGATCATGTAGTATACGACTAATCAGATTTCTTTCCTACTTTTCTTCTCTATGGATTTGTTCTTTTTTCCACCCTCACTTGCCAGTTTCGGATCTCAATGGACTTAGGTGCAGAACCTTCTACAGCTCAGCCAACATCTTCATATCAAATATAACATCGGTGTCAATCTTCTCAAGAATGCTCGAGAATTTTGTAGCCTCCTTCTTAAAGGCAAAGAGAAGACAAATTTCTATTTTCAACGGCAGAAAGGACATTGGCATTCTGTCTCGAATTGTATTTTCTTGGATCGGTGCTCGTAACTATACATACCCATTACCCATGTCTCACTAGCTTTTTCCTCACCTGGAAAATGGATTAGAAGCCAATCCATGGGGCATGAAGAGTATTAGTGGTACAAATGACCAAAAGCAGACTCATAACTTTAACGGGAAAGCAAACTTTGACCATTGTTTCAGGTGTGTTTTGTCCTGTAGCCGTTGAACTCTAACCCAAGACCCTTCCAGATCGGGCATTTCATAATACATGCGGCCCTGCACGCGGCAACCCAGATCCCTAGTAAACAAAAACACCGTTTTGCTAAAGCCATCAGGTCATTTTAAGACGGATGAACAACAGGAAAGACATAATCACGTGATACGAGTGAAGTTCAGGTATTAACCATCTCCTTTCCTTTGTCCGGTCATCTCTCTGCTTTTTATTCTTGTCAGTGGCTTCCCTCCCACTCAGCCACCCGCATAAGTGCCACTCACAGGAACCACATAAACCACCCATACATATCACACATTTGATCCACATATAATCCACATATAATCCACACAGAACAATACATGGGCGCTTTTAACAACGAGTCGTCCATCGAAGGTGACGTCTATGTGCAAAGATTAGCCACGTACATCCGGCGCAACGAAGAGGCCTTGGCCAACGGGCTTCTCTGTTTCCTGAAGGTACGCTCACAGACCAACATCAAGCCTCTTCGGCCCAGTTTCACCACGCACCACCTCTACTATATCACGGAGCGGGTTGCCAATCTGACGCTCGATGTGGACGTCGGCCCTCTTAACATCAAGCTCGACAGCCCCAACCACGAGCCCACCTTCATCTCGTTCATGGCCAATAATGCCAGGTCGCAACGGAACTTCGAGAGCGACGCCCGCTCGATCTCGTCGATCAACTCGATGAAGTCCATGGTGTCGAGCGCGTCCGTCTACTGGATGTCGTTTTCCTTCAGCAAGGATCCCCGTGTGATCCAGAAGGACGTGAAATATCTATACCTGTCGTTCACGAAGATCCCGTGCTTGATCTTAAGCCCGCGAACAAAAATCAACAGTGTTTCGGGGTACGAGGAGTATCCGTGCGACACGCTGGTGCCGCTCAAGATGTTCAAAAACCTCCAGGTGCTTGAGTTGGTCGAGTACGAGCCCAACGAAGTGTATGGCTGGCACTCGCTCAGCGAACACTTGCGCATTCTCATCGTCAGAAACACCAAGGTGTCCAATCTCTCCGACGTGTTGTACACCTTGGTCTGCGACGACGAGCACGGGCGGCTGCTGTTCAACTTACGGCGACAGGCCAAGAAACCGGCCGATTCGATTCTGCCCCACGACCACCACGACCTTTCTTCGAACGCACCTTTCTTCAGCCAGAACAGAAGAAGAGCCATGACTGCCACATCTGTTTTCCCATCCGCGGGCAGAGAGTCTTCTGTTCCAGGTACGCGATCTGAAAACGTGGTCCCTGTTCTAGCGGCCTCGTCCTCTTCAAATGAACCCGCTCCGTTGCCGGCCAACAAGTGGTTTTTCATGAAGCAGCTCACCGTAACAGAAAGCTCCATCACGCAGATTCCGGGCTACGTGTTCCGGCCGCTCGCAAACCTCGTCAAGCTCAACTTGTCCAGTAACTTGTTGGAGAACATTCCCGGCGGGCTCGAGCACCTCCCGCACTTGAAATACCTAAACCTAGCAGACAATTACATCACCAACCTCCGGGCGCTCCCGTCCAATTTGGGCCTGCTAGTCACTGTGAACTTGAACAACAACAAGATCGAAGATCTCACGGGCGTCGAGGCGTTGGTCGCGCTCGAAAAGATCGACTTGCGCCGCAACAAGTTGAAGGGCTTGCAGCTGGTTCTCTCGCTCGTGAAGCAGGTGGCGCGGCCCGAGTCGAAACTCAACAACGTGTTCATTTCCAACAACAATTTGCAGCGCACGTACCGCGCGGATCTCTTCAACTTATTCAACGCGGCCAGGCCGAAAAACATGATCAAAATAGACGATTCCAGACCAGGGTACTTCGAGCGGGCGATGCTCCTCGACCCAGACTCGGCCAAACGGTTTTTCGATAAAGTCATGGGAATCGAAAAACCCACGGTCTCAGCTGTAGAAAAGCCACGCGAGCCACATTCCTCATCACCCACAAACGAGTCTTCTCTGACGCTACAGCGAAAGAACTTGCTCAACCTTCAGCTCTCACCGAAAACACCCGAGAAGCAAAAGGCAAACCATCAGCACAGCAAGTCCACAGGCGACGTGTTGGAGACCATCTCGCTGCTCAATATCCAGGACCTCGAGAACACGTTCGCCCATAGGAAAAACTCCAGCGTGATGACCACGGCGTCTTCTACCAACAGCAACACACCCACCGTAGTCCAGGTCGGACACGCGAACGACAGCAATCCGTCCAGCCCGTCTGTCAGAAACTTTTCCAAGACACTCAAGCCGCTCCTTCCGAACGCAAACTTGTGCAACCAACCGCATTACCCGGCACAGAAGATGCCGCCCATGAGCCGCCAGCTGCTGTCGCCCATGATCCATGTGAACAATAACGAATCGGCATCCACGCTCAAAAGTTCCAGCACCATGGCCAGAATAGACATCGACTCGGCATCGCTCACAAACTTGGCGCCCAGCGTGATCACACCTATCCAAGTGCAAGTTGAGGGCTTCCAATAATGCGACGGAGATTTACTTCTATACAAGGAGAGAAAGAAAAAACATGACAAAACCAGAGCGGTTAAAATGCAGTATGAATTTTTTCTTCATGTTCTCGGTTTATTTTTACATGATTCAGCACCTTAGTTGTCTTTCCTTTCATTCTCTCTTTTTGCTGGTACCGGCCAACAGAGTGAGGCCTAAGTTGAACGCGGTCCGATTTATTAATCGCGTGCGCATTTGTGGCACCAAATAAAGCAACGAGCAGGCAAGATAAAGCATTTTCAGCACTTCCCAACTTTCTCTTTTTATTTAACTTCACGAGATGAAGCTGTTCCTAACGACGCTACTTTTCCTTGCATGGCTGACCAGGTCGGCTGTGCTGTTGGAATATGGCGACATCCTTGATCATATAGGCTACACAGCAAATGAAACGCACCACGAGTTGAGCAAAAGAGGGCTCCACGAAGACAGCACCTTGTTGTACCAGACAGACAACCATCTCCTGGAATACTACCTCCTGCCCCCATACTATCCGTGCCGTATGTATCCTCGTGTTCTCTCTCTTATCAATTTATTTTAGTTCTTTTCAATTCCGTTGTTAGACTCCCATTTTGCAGCCGTAGTAAAACGACTAATGGGTGCAAAACACACAGTATTGACCACTGGTGCACCAGACAATACTAACATCTTCAAGCTGTTGGTGGCCGCATTGAAAATTCATGGCAGAAGGCGTATTCGAAGGTCCGCAAAATTGTGGAGAAAATGACGATCCCTGAAAAAGTGAACCTTACTACGGGCACGGGCTGGGGATCGGGCCCTTGTGTGGGAAACACAGGCTCTGTCCCTCGTCTTGGCATCCCCAGTCTTTGTTTGCAAGACGGCCCCAACGGCGTGCGGTTCAGCGATTTCGTCACGCATTTCCCCTCGGGACTAGCCGTTGGAAGCACGTTCAACAAGGAGCTCATGAAACTCAAAGGCCGGGCCGAGGGCCGCGAGTTCAAGGACAAAAACGTGCACATTGCTCTCTCGCCCACCATCGGGCCCATTGGCCTCAAAGCTCAGGGTGGGAGAAACTGGGAGAGTTTTGGTGCCGACCCGTACCTACAGGGCGTGGCGGGCGCAAATCAAATCACGGGGATCCAGATGGAGGGGGTGGTTGCCGTGGCTCGCCATTTCATTGGAAACGAGCAGGAGCATTTCCGCCAGGTGGGAGAGTGGGAAAGCAATGGGTGGGATAAGTTGAAGACATCGATCAGCTCGAATATCGGTGATCGCACCATGCATGAGGTGTATCTCTGGCCATTTGCCGATGCGGTCCATGCGGGCGTAGGCGGCATTCTCTGCTCTTACAACCAGGTCAACAACACGCATGCTTGTGAGAACTCGTACTTGCTCAATTACTTGTTGAAGGAGGAGTTGGGGTTCCAGGGCTTTGTGGTTTCCGATTGGGGAGCCCAGCACTCGGGCGTCGACTCTGCACTCGCTGGTCTTGACATGTCGATGCCGGGGGAAATCTTCGACGAGTGGTTGAGCGGCAGATCGTTCTGGGGCCCTTCACTTACTCGAGCCATCTACAACGAGACCATCCCGCAGCAACGACTCAACGATATGGTGTCGCGGATCTTGGTTCCGTTTTTCTCTTCGAAAGCTCTTAGTTTACCCTCTGAGGAGGATATCCCCAACTTCAGCTCGTGGACCTTCCACACATACGGTCAACAGTATCCATATCAGCACTACGGCCCCATTTCCCAACAGAACTGGCACATCGATGCGAGATCAGAGTTCTCCGACAAGGTGGCACAGGAGATTGCACGCGAGGCCATTGTCTTGCTTAAGAATGTTGGCCACCACTTGCCCATCGAAAAAAGTAACGGAATCCGGAGATTGCTTATTGTTGGATCGGCGCAGAATACTGACAGAAGGGGTGTAAACTGTAAAGACCAGAGATGCACAGAAGGAATCTTGACCTCCGGATGGGGGTCTGCGGCAGTGAACAACCCCATTGTGATCACGCCTTTCCAGTCCATTCAGGAACGCGCCATTGAACGTGGAATCACTGTCGACTCCAACTCCGATAACTGGAATGTTGCTCAGGCAGAGGAACAGGCAGACTATGCAGACATGGCAATCGTTGTTGTTAGTGCGTATTCGGGTGAAGGATACATCGAAGTAGATGACAATTTCGGCGACAGAAAAAACGTCAGCTTGTGGAACAATGGCGACAAGCTCATTACACATGTGGCTGACCGGTGCCGTAAAACAGTTGTCGTGGTCACGTCCACAGGGCCCGTTGATATGGAGCAGTGGATCGAGCACGAGAATGTGGTGGCGGTTCTTTTCGCTGCACCCTTGGGTCAGTACGTGGGCGAGGCCATCGCGGAGGTTTTGTTTGGCGAAGTCAACCCTTCTGGCCGCCTTCCCTTTACCATTGCAAAAAAGCCACTGCATTATGTGCCCATTCTCGAGGATCTCAAAGAAGGCCCCGAGCCGCAGGATATCTTCGATCGTGGAATCTACTTGGACTATCGTTTCTTTGATAAGCATTCCATGAAGCCAAGATTCCCCTTCGGGTACGGGTTGTCGTATACGAAGTTCCTGGTCTACAACCTTAAGATCAAAGAGCTCAACTCGCCCACAGAGTACCTCATTTCGCCCGAGAAGTATGCACCCGTATTCCCCACTGTCGAAGATGACGTTTGTGACCCTGAGGACGCGCTTTTTCCTTATGATGATTTTGACACTATTCCCGGATTCATATATCCCTATTTGTACGACGAGAAAGTGCGTTTGATCGACGAGGATGAGTCCTTTGATTATCCGAAGGGATACACGCCCACACACCCACCGAAACCACCTTTGGCAGGTGGAGGTCTCGGAGGCAATCCTGCACTTTGGGAAGAAATCTACGAGATCACGGTCCTGGTATCGAACGACGGCCTCATGGCAGGAGCCTACGTGTCGCAGTTGTATGTGGAGTTCCCCTCTACGATCGCCGCGTCGCCGCCCAAAGCACTCCGGGGCTTCGAGAAGATTTACTTGAGCGCCAAGCTGTCGGCCGTGGTGACCTTTACACTTCTTCACCGAGACTTGAGTATCTGGGACTCGCAGAGCCAGCAGTGGATCATTCAGACAGGAACGTACAAAATCTACGTCGCCAGCTCCAGCAGGAAAGTCGAGCTTGTGGGAGAGATCGAGATCGGAAGCTAGATGGAACACGGCTTGGAGAGAGTAACATGGCGAGCTTGCAGTGAAGAAAGTAGCGTGGGAAAATTAGATTAATGGCTCAAAGATAAGAGGGGGTCCTATGAAATTTGTTTGTTTTCTCTATTTTCTTTATTTTGTTACTTCTTTTTTTTCGCAGCCAGAAGACGCGTATTGGCGAGTCGCGGTGATGCTTTTGCGCGCACTCATCTAAGTAGCCGAATCAGGAATGGCCCGCATGCTCATGCCTGATGTGCTGGTGTGAACAGCCGTCCATTGGTTGTTGGGTCATATTCTACTTCCGTACCTTCCCTTAATATCCTATACCTTTTCTACCTTCTATTCCTTCTATATTATCACAAGATCGTCTGTGCATCGAGCAATGGCCGCCAAAGTGTCGCTAGCTGAAAAATACGCTCTTCGCCAGTCGCAGACCCAGGCGTCTCATAATACATGGCCGGATGCTTTTTCACGAGATAGCATCCGCCCTCCGGCGCCTCTAGAAACGTATAAACGGCCCAGGTCGCCACGTAGGCTGCTAGCGGAAAAGTACGAGGCGCGGAGCCTCTCTAAAAGTCCAGTCCCCAAAGTGCCTGGTGCATTTGGACTGCCCATCAGAAGAGTGTTTGTGTCTCCACTGCGTGCGACAGATGTTGCGCCTGTCCAATTGTACAAAACCACCCACCCTTCTAAACACGTTGCTCCGAAACGCTTGTTTGCTCTGGAAAAACCTAGAGAGTATAGAGTGGCTAAGAAACAGAGTACAGGTGCTCTCATGGGTCAACTTGCACGGCGTGTCACGGGGTTCATCGCCCTGATCGCCACGAAACGACCGGCCACAGAGTCCCTCACTGATGACTGGCACCTGAGACAAAGTCCCCGCAGTTTGCGATATCCCACCTTGGATATCTTGAAGGTTCAGAATAGATTTCCTTCTCTACCCGGCCGCTTGATCAGGACACTGGTTCCTGATTCTCCCAAAGACGATGTGGACGATGTGGACGAGGTGGACTTGGCGATTCGGGAAAATAAACACAGGCAGGAAAAGCAGAAACTCGAGCAGCAACTTCAACTTGAAGTACAACAGGCACAGGAAATCAAGGAGGACTACGAGCGCAGACTTTATCTCCAGAAGAAAGATTACGAGGCGCAGATCCATGCCCTCCGAGACGCGGCCACGCTGAAAGCTGCGTTTTCTGCCAGGGAAGCCGAGCCCACGACTCAAACTACTGTAGATCCAAGGCAGAATTCGACCTTAGAAGGCGTGGCAGACCGCACGTTTCACGAAATCAATAAGGAAGTTGAAGAATTACCCTCGACACTGCGTTGGGGACTTAAGGAGTGTCCCCTGGAATCTGACATCGAGATCACCAAAAAGCTTGCCGAGAAGACAGCCTTGTTAGCGGCACTCACATACGAACGTGCTAAAAGAAATGACTCGATCAAAACAACCCGATCCGCCAGAACGCAACACTCTGCCAGATCGAACGAGTCTTCCAGAACAACCGACTTTTCAAAGAAAGAGCGGCTGGCTAGAAGGCGCAAGACCCCGGTCCAGAGCCCACAGAGGCCTCTGCAGAACTTTGTGGCCTATAGGGAATATACAGGCACGGAAAACTCGTTCACTCTTGACTTTCCCAAACTTCCCGAGTCTACCCTGGGAGGAACCCAAACCCCCCAACCTCCAAAGGCAATACCCAAGACAAATGGGAATGGGAGAGATATGGCGTTGTTGGTCGAGGCCCTACTAAAACTAGCGCTGGTGCTAGAGAGCTCCCCGCACTTGCCTGAAGGAGAAAAGAGGGAAGTACGGCGCAAGCTTCGGTACTACGCGTCGGAATTGCTGGACGAGGTCATCCTCAGAAAGTCTGATAAGATCGCCAAGCTCTCCAATTTAAAGGTCTTTCTTGGGGAGTTCGAGGTGTGCCATAACACAAACCCACAGCAGGCAGAAATCCTTTACGCGGCAGCGAAGCTCGAGGCGATCCAACTCTCACTTGAAAACACTCGCAACTTCTACGAGGAAAAGTCACGCCAGAAAAGCCGCCAAGCGAGGAAGATCGAACGAAGAATCCAGAGGTTGGGCCCTCCAGAAGAATTGCCCCTGAGGGAAGCTACAGCCAGGTATGTCGAGACTCTTTCGCACAAGGCAGTGGCCGTTTTGCGGCTGCGGGAACTCACAATCGCACAGAACGAGACCAATAAGCTCATCCGGCGTATTGATGTGATCCGGGAAATAGCGAGAAAGGCGAACGGGAGTGGATCCCCTGAATCGCCCAATTATTTCAGAGATTAGAGGTGAGCGAGGCATGATTGACCTAGCATGTAAGAGTTGAAATGTGGGGCGAAACTTTTAAACCAAGACTCGAGAACGATTCTAACCAGTGATAAGAAGTATTTATGTACTGTAGCATAGTAGCTAATTGACGCATTCTTTTTTGCTTTTGATCCAGCATCAAATCGCATATTTCTTTTTTTTATGATTTTGCGGCCCAAAGAACTTCTAGCTTTACTTGTTTTCATACACTTATAACACCCCCAAGGTTTTTTGGTCTTCACCTTCCAAGCCACTAGTTTATTCGAGGTTTTCAGCTGTATATTTTTCCTTTCATGTATTGGTCCACCAAAAGATAAAAAAAGACATCTTAAAATTTTGATCTTATGTCTCCAGGCACGACAAAGCTGGGGGTTTACAGCCCACCAAATGTCACCTTTGCCGTCTTGTTAAAGAGTCAACATGTGCTTACTCACATTTATTATAAGTGTGACGTAACCAAGCAATGGTGGCAAGAAATTGGTTTCTCGACTACCATAAATCTTCGAGAGATATTAGGACCAATTGATGCCTCATATGAGAACTTAAAAAAAATTAATTGGTTTGTTAAGACCGTCCGAAAGGGTATATTATGGAAGGCAGCGAAGTTATACTTTGGATGAGCTGCTTCCAGCTTTGCTGCCTAGACAGATTAATGAAGCTTGGAAAACGATTCATTCTTTGGGTAGTTGACAAAGTCAATTTCAGTCCATAGTTGAGGTCAGGTCGGAATCATCGTAGGTGATTCGTTAAGTGTGACTTCGAAATGGGTTAGAGGTTTTATGTATAGCTGTATAGATTTTCGGCTTACAAGGTACCTTTTGAGCTTTCCTCTAATCAATGAATCTATCGAAAAAGAAAAAAAAATGGCGATGTAAACGAATTAGAAATGCAGCCCTATTCGAATCCTTCGTGGGTAAGTATTGATCCTGAGCAGATAAGAGAGGATAGTTAACGCTTCCCCTCAAGCTACTCAAGCATGGCAAAATTTTGATCACGGCGAACAAATCGCCCAGGATTGGAAAACCTAGAATAAATTAAAATAATTGAAAAAATAATAAAAGTAATAATTAACAAACAGTTGCTCATCGTACAATGAAATGTATATCACACCAAAGGATGGGTTTCACCTTCCAAAGTCCTGGTTTATTCGAGATTTATAACTGTATAGTTTTCCTTTAATAGATGTATCTACCAAAAAAATTAACAAAAGAAGGAAAGTAAAGGCATGAAAAAATACAAGCCGCCTCGCTCACGAGACCTGGTGGCCTTCTCTATGTTTCATCAGATCAGTGCGCGTGAGCTCATCCACAGTACACTTGAGACGTGAGACGCGTCTCTTGGCATCTGAGGTTATAAGATAGAGTACCACGAAAAGACCACAGAACACCAAAAAAAGGCCTCGAAATAGAGACAGAAAAAAAGAAAGAAAACTCGTGATCATTCGTGAAATATGCCTGGTCCCACGTTGCTTCCCGTGAAGCTCCAGCCGTCCAACATCCGGCCCATCGCATACAGAGTATTATCGAAAAAACACGGACTTAACATCCAGTCCGACGCACTCGTAGTCTTGACCGAGCTTTTCAGTTCCCGCTTTGGCGCAGAGTGGCGCGGCCCACAAGGCCAGCAGTTTCTTGAGGATTTCGCCAAGCTGTGGAAAAAGCAGGATCGCGGGCTTTTCATCGATGGGCCAGGGTGCTCACAAGTGATCAAGGAGATCACCAAGGAACAGTCGACGCGTCTTGTTTCCACCAGTAGTGACGCGATCAAAGCGACGCGTCTGGACACGTTGGCGGACGAACAGAGTGTCGTGGAAACACCGCGGGAGGTGATGGACTGGCGGGACTTCGTGCTGTTTGTGACGCCCGATGTGCAGCCCAACTTCGCGTTTGACCGGCTCCGGAAACAGTTTTCGCCGCGTGAGGTGGCCGGGAAAAAGCTCCAGAACACGCTCCGGGCGTCTATCGAGTACTTCAACCAGCGGTACTTCTTGATATCTGACCGCATGTCGCGTGACGAGAACTTCCAGAAGACATCATTCTCCAGCATCGCCGCCATCTCCCATGCGCTCACCAGCCAGCAGGCCAAGGGCGAGATCACGCTCATCAAGAACGTCTTGGGCCGGGACGGCAACAAGTTCCGATTGTTTGGTCTTTTGTCGAAAAACATCACGGGGAACTTTGTCTTGGAAGACAGCTCCGACCATATTGAGCTCAACGTCAATCGAGCGGAAAAGTTCAAGGGCTCGTTTTTCTGCCCCGGGATGTTTGTGATTGTGGACGGAATCTACTCCGCGTCCGGCGGCTCCCGAAGCAACGACGCAGACGCCATCAGCGGGTGTTTCCACGTATCTGTAATCAGCCAGCCTGTGGCAGAACCACGCGAGTCGTCTTTGGACGCGTACGGCCACTTGGACTTTATGGGCATGCACAATGACGCGAAAACGTCCGGGCTGTCGCTCGTGAAAATCGACCGGGCGCTCAGAAAGAAACTCGTCGCGTTGGAGAAAACCTTACAGGGCCACCGACTCATACTTCTAGGTAGTAACATTCATTTGGACGACTTCAAGGTCAGGGCGGGGCTCGAGAAGTTCTTTGTAAAATTGGAGGAGCAGATCCAGGATGAGGAGGACGCGGGGCTGGCCGCCGGCCACATCACGGTGGTCATGACCGGCTCGTTTTCCTCACGGGCCCTTACCTCAGCCAAGGGCTCTGTCACTTCGATCTCGAATTCCGAAGAATACAAAGGGAACTTCGACTACTTGGCGGAGGTGCTCGGGAAACACCCGCTTGTGGTCAACAAGTGCAAGTTGTTGTTGATTCCAGGCGCAAACGACCCCTGGCAATCGACCTTCTCTCTAGGCAAGTCGAGCTCGTGTTCTCTTCCCCAAACACCCATCCCCAAGGTCTTTGTGACGCGGTTGGAGCGATTATTCCCCAAGGGCTCGCTCATCTTGGGGTGGAATCCCATGCGGATCAACTACATTTCGCAGGAAATCGTTTTCTTTAGAGACGACCTCATGACGAAGCTCAAGAGAAACGATATAGTGTTCGAGTCCGACCTCGAGCACGAGCGTGCACAGCTCGAAAAGGAGGCCACGGGCGAAGACAAAAACGTCGAGAATCTCGTGGGCGACGAGGTGCATCTTTCCCCCAAGATCAGACAGGCCAGAAAGTTGGTGAAGACATTGCTCGACCAGGGCAATCTCCAGCCGTTCCTAAAGGATTTACGGCTCGTGAGCCCCAACTACCAGCATGCGATGCGAATCGAGCCTCTTCCGAGCACAATTGCGCTTTTTGACTCGAAGTTCGAAACTTTTGAGGTCACCTACAATGGGTGCAAATTGACCAACTTGGGCTCGTTCATTGGCAACAAGAATAACCGGAAAATCAATTACGCCGAGTACAGCCCCAGCACAAAGAAGTACGCCCACAAAGAACTCCACTTTTGAGGGAGGCGAAGCTTTTTTTAGATGCAATTAAAGGCTGCCTCTTTTTAAAGTCTACATTCATTGGAGGTGCGGCCATAATTGAGCCCGTCTGATGTGGGTGAAGGAGTTTCACATTCCACCACTGTCATTTCCAAACACCACCAAGAGACCCAATGAAAGAGAAAAAGAATAAAAGAATAAGGAAAGGGAAAAAAACAATTCAGAGTCTAAAAGTCTTTTTTTTTTCTCTCTATTCTAGAGCATTCTTCGGTACGCTGTTCATTCGTGGTTACCCTTCTCAGAGCTTACACACTGCGACTTTTGAGCGTGCGCGTTCTCACACCCAAACTTGTCTATGATATGAGCCACGTGATTTCCACATCAATTTCCACATCAATTTCCCATCGTTTCCACCCCACTCCACCCCCACAATTCGAGCAGAATGAAAAACCTCCTGAAAGACCTCCACGTGAAATACGTCGAGGAGCTCGACTCCAAGCTCAAAAAGCAAACCTACGAATACTGGTTGCTGGAACACCTCCGGCTCAATGGGCTATATTGGGGCGTCATGGCCCTTGCCACATTGGGGTCGTTGCAAACTTTACCCCGAGAACAAGTGGTGGAGTTTGTGATGAGCTGTTTCGACAAGGAGAAGGGCGCGTTTGCCGCGTTCCCTGGCCACGACGCGCACGTGCTCACGACGTTGTCTGCGCTTCAGATTCTACTCATCTATGACAGTTTCGACGAGCTTCCCCACGATAAAAGAGACAGGATCGCCCAATTTGTCTTGAGCTTACGCTTGGAAGATGGTTCGTTCATGGGCGACGGTTTTGGTGAGGTGGACACACGGTTCGTGTTTGTTTCCTTGTACATCTTGACCCTTCTAGGCCGCCTCACACCCGAGGTTGCATCCAAGGCATCAGAATTCATCCTTGCGTGCCAAAACTTCGACGGTGGCTTTGGCATGTACCCCGGAGCCGAGTCCCACGCGGCCCAGGTCTATACTTGTGTCGGAGCGTTGGCTTTGTGCGATTCTTTGGACAAGGTCGAGGAGAAAACCGCCGCGTGGCTCAGCGAGAGACAGGTCGTCGGGTCCGGCGGCTTCAACGGGCGTCCCGAAAAGTTGCCCGACGTGTGCTACAGCTGGTGGGTTCTTCTGAGCTTGGCCGTGCTAGAGAAAGCACACTGGATCAGTTTCGAGGCGTTGGAAGAGTTTATACTCGGGTGCCAGGACCTCGAGTCCGGCGGGTTCTCCGATCGCCCGGACAACCAAACCGACGTGTATCACACGTGTTTTGCATTGGCAGGATTGAGTTTGATGTATGCTGAAAAGTACGGGCTCGAGGAGATCGACCCGGTGTTGTGCCTACCTAAAAAGTGTGTTGAGCTGATACAGTGGTACAAGAAGGCGTGACCTGCCGTCAGATGTGAATAGATGTATGTGTTTATGTGATATTCTATTAATACCTATATGTCTGTGTTTATGTGAATTCTATTAATATGTGTATGTGTTTATGTAATATTCTATTAATATGTATATGTGTTTATGGGAATTCTATTAATATTTGTATGTATTTATGTGACACTCCGTGAATATATGTATGTGCTTATGTGAAATTCTATTAATGTGTAACCCGGTTATTCCCAATCAAAGTCTGCGATCCAAACATCACTCGCGGCGTCGAAATGGCTGATTTGCTCAGGGGTGAATGTGATGATGTGGCCTGTCTTCAGGTTGTCCTTCGTCACGCCATCCTCAATGTAGTATCCTCCCACCAGCGAATACGCACACCACAAGTAGCCGTAGCAGTAGTGGCCCATGACCCAAGAGATCTCCGGCTCATGTTCAATGTTGACCAAAGGATTCTTTTGATTTTCAAACGGTGGCACGATCGCATTGGTGATCTTCAAGGGCGCCTTGAAGAACGTTTTGAACTCGCGTAGCGTCTTGAGCTTGGTGTAACGCTTCTTCTGTTTGAACTCTTTGTCCCAGTCCATTTTCGGGTGGAACGAGTTTCCACAATGGCGGAACCCGGAGTTGAACCACACCAACGTCTGGTTATCGGCGTCACTTATATGTGCAGGGTGGTTCGAGCAGATTTCCTTGGACCGGAACGATTTGATGCCATTGATATCTTTATGACGCTCTTTCTCCGGAGTAAACTCTCCAATCGCAGCTGCGAAGTGGTCGTTGAAAGCATACGACTCGTCTCCTAGAATAGAAAGCGAGAGCCAAAAGAGCTCCTTGTCACCATAAAGTCTGCCGTGCACAGGATGGTAGAAACTCAAAATCGACATCATCATGGGCTGGATGAAGTGTTTCTTTCTGTTGATCGCAACGACTCCACTCTCCATATAGTGGTTGAAGCCTCCAAAGAACTCGTTCTCGAGTGTATAGTTGGTCGACTGGGGCACGTTGAAAATGACCGAGTCCTCGACCGAGGGCAAAAGCTTCTCGAAAAATACAAGGTCCGCAGTGCCTCTGTACTCGCCTGAAGCTCTGTCCTTGTAGAACATCGTGCCCTTTTCCACGAACTTTTTCAACTCAAAGAAGTACGATGGGTCTTCGAGAAGAACACTGTCGGCGTCACATAGAAGCATTTCTTCGAAAGTGTTGAACATGGTCGCCATGATCTTGTTTGCAAAGCCCCCGAACTTGTCCCTGTATTGTTCACCGATGGCCCGTTCTGCATTCACGAACCAGAGGTCTTGCTCCACGTGGCCTCTGAACTCGTCTCTGGCGGCACGAACAAGATTGGCACGTGACTCTTCCGAAAGGTTGGAGTGGTAGATCACCTGGATCGGGTACTTGTTCCCGAGATAACGGACTGTTCTTATGAACCGGGTAGCATCTTGAACATGCCCATCATTAAGAGTCATCACGATACCTCTACCGTTCAAACGCGACTTGTACTCGTTCAAGAAACATCGTCTTTTGTGTGGCAAGCGGGCCTTTTCTCCGGGAAACGAGGTTCTTGTGCCGTCCCATCTGGTGAATTCAGGATACTGGTTGGTGAACCAGGGAAAGATCTTGCTTTCGACGTCGGCGCAGTCGAGCTCGTGTTTGAACACCTGGCCTGAAACCTGGTCCTCAGCTGTTTCTACGTACAGCACGCCCTTTTTCATAAACGTGCGCTGTTTCTTGACGAACGAGATGTCGTCTTGATTGGAGCCCGTCGTGGCAGAGCCCATGAAACACTTCTGAAACACACGCACGTGCGCGAGGTAGTCGTGCAAGGTCTGCTCGCCCTTCAACACCGTGGCCCGCAGCTCTTCGAACTTCTTACGAATCTGGGCGTCCGAAGGGATCGTGTATGTCTCGCCTTTCTCTTTCGCCTTGTCGGCCTCCTTGTTGTACTTCTCCAACATGAGCTCGCGGTATTTGTCGAAGCTTTGGTAGACGTCTTTGTCGAACACGACGCCGTCTTTGGGATCGACCATCCAGTCCGGGTCCATCATATTCAAATGGTTGAAGTAGATCATGCATCGGTCGTGAAGCAGGTTCTTCGAAAGTAGATTGTACAAGTTGACCTCCGAGAGAATCTCGTCGTAGATCAGCGACCGGGTCTTGATGTGCTCGAGTTTCGGGTGCCGGTGATGATAATGTGCAAAGAAGTCCACGAGCTTGGATTTGTCCAAGTGAACGACACCCACGAAGTCTGTTTTGTTGCGTACATGATTGGTCACGTTCCACGCCGTGACGAAAAGCGTGGCGAGAAGGAGCGGGATCCTGAAGCTGTATGCCCGCGCGAGCACTCGTTTGATCATCTTTGTGGTTATTTTTTGTTATTCTTCTTTGTTCTTTGTGGTTGTTTATCCGGCGAGAGATGTGCTGTGCGATGTGTTATGTGTGATGTGTGATGTGAACTGTGTGAGTGGCAGTGGGACTCTATATTCCAAGAGTATTCAACAGGTTTTTAAGAATCGAATAATTCTTCTTATCCCGTTGATGAAAATAAATATGCTTGATCGGGGCCGATCTTGGCTTTGGGGATTCGCTCAGGCGTAGTGGTTGTGTTAGATTAAGGGGATGTCCTCGGACCGAGTGTACCTTGATCGCGGCAGTTCGTAGCTAAAAAAAGAACGGTCTCTTCGACAGGTCTAACTATTAGGCTAAGCGGTACGTCTATCTAACGAGACAAGCGTTGTTGAATAAATAGAGAGCCCGTCAAAAGTTCGGACAATAGAAGGCGACAATCGAAGAAGAAAAAGAAGAAAAAGAAGATAGAGTATGAGTGTACGTATAACTTAGCACCACTAGAGAAACGTAGCTCCATCGGGCAGCGGAACGCTACAGGAATAGTCGTATATGGTGCCACCGCGAATTGCCAGTGGGGCTTGTGCAGGCGCACGATGGCCAATGAGAACAACTCGGTGTTAATTCTGAGAACCAGGGACAATTCGCCAGGGTTACACAGATAAATTGTTTGAGACATGTTTCAGCGGGATATGATATTTGTTTATGTGTCGAGTGTTCTCTTTTCTTTTTTCTTCACCGGCGTCTAAATACCACTAGTTTTGATGTTTCATGGCGGGGTGTCAATCTCAACGGCCACAATGTATCCCAATTTATTGGGTCTGCATTTACCGCAGTGAGGCTTGGCCGCAAACTCCCGATCCCAGTGTGAGATTAGGTTCGAGTGCGTGAAATAAAACATAAGACAGAAGCATTATCTTGACAAAAAGTCTTTTTCTTGATTATAAAAGTCATCATATTGAGCTGCATCGTCAGGTCAAACCGTGAAAATGCCAAATTGTAGATTCAGCTTTCTCTTTTTGGCCGGAAAAGGTATATTTGTTCGCAGAGGTTGGGGCGGGCTTGTAGTAACGGGTGTGCATATAGCATGGCGGCTGCTGGGCAACGGCGCGGGTGAGAAATATTGCAATAAGATATGTGTGGACTCATATCTCCTCTGAGCTCTCTCACCTTGGCTAGAAATTCATTTTTTCATATTTTTATTTTAGTCCAGATCTCTTGAAAGCGACTCTCCTGTCCCTGACCTTTAAGCGTTATACCTTTTCACCTCCCTGACGCAAAAACGTGCGGTCTAAGCACACGAATCCGGTTCAAATGAGCAACTGAGAGATTTAAAGTTTGAGCCTTGCGAGCGCGCATTCCTGTCCGAGACGCTCCCTATTGATACAAAATAGATAAAGCTGGCTTGATCGTTGCCAAGCATTTCGGGCTTGGTGCTTTCAAGATTAGTGGCCTGATACGAAGTGCTTTTTTGTTTTTCTGCGAAGAATAAAAATCCAACTCACGTGCTATATCACATGCGGCATGCAGTGAAACGTACTGACGTACGTGGGGTTGCCTTAACTGCGTCTCTTTCTATATATTGTCTTTAGTTTTTCTTTCCCCAGGGAAATTCCTCGAGCCAAATCTTATTTGCGGCTTCGAACAGCTCTATTTGCTCCGGAGTGAATGTGACGATCGTTCCAGTTCTCAGGTTATCTTTCGTCACTCCATCCTCAACATAGTAGCCTCCTATCAGCGAGTATGCACACCACGTGTACCTGTTACAATAACCAGGCATAAACCAAGGTCCACTAGGCTCGTCCTCGATATTCGTTAAGACATTCCTTGTTTTTTCAAAGGGTGGTATGATGGCATGTGTGATTTTCAATGGCCCTTTGAAAAAAGCCTTGAATTCATCTAGACTTTTGATGTTTGTATAGCGCTTCTTCTTGTTGAACTCCTCTTCCCACTTCATCAAATCATTCATGGCCTGGCCACAATGACGGAACCCCGAGTTGAACCAGACCAAGGTCTGGTTATCAACATCGCTGATATGTGCAGGATGACTCGAGCATATCTCTTTGGATCTGAACGATTTGACCTTGTTGATGTCTGCGTGGCGCTCGTGTTCAGGTGTGAATTCCCCAATTGAAGCTGCGAAATGATCATTGAAAGCATATGACTCATCACCTGCTAAGGAGAGAGCCAACCAGAAGAGCTCCTTGTCGCCATAAACTCTGCGATGAAATGGTTGATAGAAGCTCAAGAGGGACATCGTCATTGGCTGAATAAAATGCTTTCTTCTGTCCACTGCAACTACTCCACTTTCCATGTAATACGTGAAACTTCCAAAAAATTCGTTCTCGAGTGTGAAGTTCGTAGTCTGAGGCAAGTTAAAGAAGGCAGTATCTTCGATAGAGGGTAAGAGTTTCTTGAAGAACACAAGATCATCAGTTCCTCGGTAGATTCCCGACGCTCTATCCTTGTAAAACATAGTACCTGTTTGCACATACTTCTTTAATTTGAAAAAATACGATGGACTCTGAAGAAGGACACTGTCGGCATCGCAGAGAAGTATTTCTTCGAAAGAATTAAACATAGTTGCCATAACCTTGTTCGCGAACCTCTGGAACTTCTTTCTGTATTTCTCTTCAATTGATCTTTCCGTGTAAACGAACCAAAGTTCTTGTTCGGGATACCCTTTGAAATATTCTCTGGCTGCACGGATAAGATTCTCCCGCGCTTTCTCTGAAAGGTTGGAGTGGTAAACAACCTGAATCGGGTAGGTGTTTCCGAGGTATCGAAGTGTCCTCAAGAACCTGGTGGCTTCAGGAACATGGCCGTCATTGAGAGTCAATACAATACCTTTTCCATTCAATCGGGATTTGTATTCGCTCAAGAAACACTTTTTCTTGTGAGGAAAGCGAACAGTTTCACCTGGGAAGTCCGACACTTCTCCGTCCCATCTAGTGAACTTTGGGTAGTCGTTCGTGAGCCATGGGAAAATCTTTTTCTCGACGTCACTGCAATCCAAATCATTTTTGTGTACCTTGCCTTCCACTCTTTCAGTATCAGCTTCTACGAACAGCACCCTGCGATTTAAGAAAGTTTGCTGAGTTTTTGCAAAAGATACGTCGGCTTTTTTCGGACCCATGCGAGTGGAGCCCAAGTAGCACTTATCAAACACACGCACGTGTGCAAGGTAGTCGTGTAATGTCTGTTCTCCAGCCATAACCTTTTCCCGTATTTTGTCGTATGTCTCACGCATTTCTTTCTCCGATGGCTGGTTGCCTCCCCCTTTTAACCTTTCCGCCCGATACTTTTCGAAAGTTTCCAAGACATCTTTGTTGAACTCCATTGGCACGTCTGGGTCCATGGCCCAATCCGGGTCAATCATGTTTAAGTGATTGAAGTAGATCATACACCGTTCATGTAGCAGATTCTTCGATAGTATATCGTATAGATTGACCTCCGAGAGAATCTCATCGTAAATCAGAGACCGTGTCTTGATCTTCTCGAGTTGCGGGTGTCTATGGTAGAAACGTGTGAAGTATTCAAGAAGACGTGTTTGGTCCAAATGAACAATACCTACAGAATCGGTGGGTTCGCGAGACATGTATGCGAATTTCCAGAGCATTAAGCAAAGGGAGGCTAAAAGAATTGGGTACTTGAAGCTGTAGACTCGGCTGAGTATTCTGTGGATCATTTGTGCGGGTTTTCCGACTTCTTGGGTTGAAGACATGGTGTTTGGATTTAAAAGAGTTCACGTTATGGAGGAATATGTGGTTCAATTATTAAGATCTGGCCCGCTTTTGTATGCCACCGTCTTGTCGAATCCTGCAACGGATGAGTCTGTTTCAATCGTTCGTATGTAGATGTCTTTAAAGTCACGATTCAGCGTTAAGGAAGCGGGATTCCCCAACAACAAAAATGTCCTTTCGTGAGTACTCCAAACTTTGGTTGAGTGTCGCCAAAATATGGGCGTAAAGATCAGAAGGAAGACTGTGCAACAATGATCAGATAGAATGCGTGACTACTTATCTGAACAAAAACTTTAAGGAGCTTCAGCACGAAGTGGGTGGAGGAACAAATAAATAAAGTTATTGATCTCGAGAAGCCTTGCGATGCTGAACTGGGCAAATTGACGTGGTCATAGACCGGAATCTTGCACACAGATTCTCGCACACATTATATACAGTACAGAAATGGTGTTCATCGCAGGGGCTCGTTTTTGTACAGGTCTATTCATCCACGTGTCGGGTGACGTAGACTCACAAATTCCCCATTTACACCTGAGGTTTGTACGTTTTGTCCCAAAATATTTATTTTGCAAATATAATGTGTCAGAAACTTTATGAACAAAATATACTGGTACAATTTCTCGAGCAGCGAATGGCATTTAGTGTGGCGCAAGAGGTGTATTTGACAAGGCTTCAAGAACGCGTGCACAAGTGCCATATGTTTGCATATAGTGCGTTTGGGTCAGGAATTCTCGAAAGAATTCTGGTAGTCACGCGTTCTCAAAGAATAGGTGTGAGATTAGGACAAGTATTGCCGAATAGTGCAAGTACTGGGAAAAGAAAAAGCCGTCTATTTCTAGCTGCAACCTAACGCGTATTTTTAATTTGAATTCTTCAGATATGAGAACCATAAAGGATCTCAGATAAGGGTCAGACAAACTTCAGCTGCATGAGTTGTTTCTTAGTGGATTGACTAAATCAGCGGTTGCAAAGTGTACACAAGGGCAGTTGAACGTCAGCCTTCAACCGTTTGTAGCGGATAATACGAACATATTTCATTCATCGAGTAGACTTGCGTTTCTCATAAAACTTCGAGCCAGCACCAATATTTCTAAAATTAGAACCTTCAATACTTTGGCGGCTGAATTTGCACTAGGCGTCTCTAGAGCTATTTTGTTACACTAAGCGTCCTTTGCAGCTCACCTCTCGTCACCTCCACATTCACGGTTGGCCGTTTAGATGGTCTATTGTGTTAGATGAATGCATTTTGTAATAGTCCTCGCGTAACGGAGTAGCAGCTGAGTCAAAAGGGTTTGTATTCATGGCTATGATTAATCAGTGTATTTGGAGCAATGAAGACTGACAAAGGTTTACCTTGGAAAGCTCTGGATGTCTGTGCTGAAGCCTCGAGAAAAATCTCGAAGCCTTGTATGATCTTAAGGAACAGTACCAACAGAATCAGCAAATGTTCGAGAATTGGTTGCAAAGTGCCAAAATGTAAAACAAAGTGTGATCAAGTTGAACGATTGTTTTAGATTGAGTTAGCGAGAGAGTTACCTTGAAGCATGTTTGTTGGATTCATCAATTGGCTGGAAGAATTTGTGTTTATCAAGAGCTAGATTCCTAATCGTCTAAGCTAATTTCGTCTCGGATATCAAAGATTCCTTGTATCGTCCGAGAGGGTGTGCATATGTCGATAATATTTAGTTGCAGCTTTCAAGTATTAGTGATATTGAGACGTTAGTAAAAGGGGATTTGGAAGCGAGGAATCGCTGTTGCTCGTTTATGTGTCCTATCTCATTTATTACGTCAAATCTCATTAGCACCGAACGTCCCATGCGCAGTGTCACGTGAGGCACGGTATCGTATATTCTTATCTGCATGAACGTACTGTCAACGGATCCTTGATCTAGGAAAGAGTTTGTTCACATTGCATTTTTTTTCTTCACACCAATTCGACATGACCGACTACTTCACGGACCATCCAAACCACCCCGCCAATATTATCTGCTCATTATGCAGGTTGTTCTATGACAACAACTGGGTCACAGGCACAGGTGGGGGAATCTCGATCCGAGATGTTGATGGAGACAATCCTAATATCGTTTACATAGCACCTTCGGGTATTCAAAAGGAGAGGCTTCATCCAAAGGAAATGTTTGTTGTGGAATTGCCAGGGAACATCTTGAGAAGCCCCAATGAAGATAACGAGAAGGAGCCATTGTCCCAAGATTTGGCTGCTGGTTTCAAGTACAAGCCGCTGGCGTGCACGCCTCTTTTCTTGAGCATTTATAACCTTAGAGACGCCGGGGCATGCATCCATACACACTCGCAGAATGCAGTCTTGGCTACAATGATCTGGGAAGATAAACTCGAATTCAAGATCAACAACCAGGAACAAATCAAGGCGCTTCCAAAACTCGAAGTGAACCCTGAGACGGGCAAAATCGAAAAGGTGGGGAGCTTGCAAAATCACGAGACAGCATTTATACCGATTGTCGACAATACACCGCTTGAAGAAGACTTGACTGAGACATTGGAGAAAACGTTGAAGAAGTATCCAGGGGCCACTGCAGTATTGGTGCGTCGTCACGGTATTCACGTGTGGGGAGAAAACATCTGGAAGGCAAAGATTTACAACGAAGCGATTGATTATTTATTGGAATTGGCTATAAAGATGCACCAGCACGGGATTCCTTTAATCAAAGAGTAAAGCGTGGGAATATGGCGGGGCTGAAGCTGAGTGCATTTCTGAGCCCGCTATGGCCAAAATTCAGGACTAAGAAGATAGGATAAATGTTCACATGCGTTATGGGTCACCCTGGAGGTGTCTGGAATGAGTTCGCAAACCATGTAACGAGAATGCCATCGCAAATTTAGAGTGAATATTATAGCTTCTGAAACGTAGTCTGCGGCACGTCTATCAGTTGATGTCTTTGGTCGGAAAAAAGAAGCGATCGAAATTTGGTATAGAATTCGCGGACCTCATAGTGGATTCTTTGTATCTCTGAGTTCGTCGCCATCTATGGCCATCCAATCAACATCTGCGAGCTCATCTACTTCACCTACACAAACCACACTGCCTCCCCGAAGTAAATACACGCCCAACAGTAGCATTTGGTTTTCTTCATCGGGGTAAATGATACGTTCAATCGTGTCAGATAGTATTATGTTGGTGGAGTGGTCGAAGCTGCTGAGAGTTCCCTCGAAAAGACGAGCGTCTGTCGTGACAACACGCACTTTCTCTGGTGGTTAGTAATAGATCAATTACAGTTTCGGCGAATTCCAAAATACACATACTTCCAAGGTATTCTTTGAGGGCAGACATGTTTTGACGACCTGGGGAGACAACTCCTGGTCATGTTCATTGTGTCTTTTATTCGTGTATGGTCACGTGTGCTGTGTCACGTGCACAGTAGATGGCGCGTTTGTAAAAGGGTCCATTCAGCGGCAAATCAAATAATTACTTCTACCTACAAACATAGAGATGACTCCAAATAAAACTTTGGTACGTGAAGAGTCGGTTTTTGATTCAAACTAGATTGTTGAGACAAATTAGCAAATTCTGATAACCGAAAATAAGTCTCGATAGCACTAGGTGTAATCGAAAAATAGGGTAGCCTTGTCGAGATAAGTCCAGAGTGAAGGCGCAAGAACGTTCCATATTTAATTTTCGAAATCGAGAATTCCCTTTTATAAGCACCCTGGTCAATTTGAATTGGCGTATATGTTCTTCCTCGGATGCCACGTCGTTTCGATCGAAGTTCCGAGGCCCATTTCATACAGGATTCTATGGCCACGCCTGAAAGGCGAACACGGAATTACGACTCATTGCAAAAGTCTTGGCTGCTCCTTGCTCGCCACTCGCCCTAGCAAGTAGGTCCCGCGATAGAAGGTGAGCGCGAGGCGTCATTGGCTGCAGGTCACGTGATTAACCGCGCGTGACCTAAAATGCAGGCGAACCCTCTCACGCGCTCTGCGTACAACCGCTCGTCTGGCATCTTCGAGCTATGAGTCAGCCTGCCCCGGAATTCGCCCTATGCATCTGCGGCGCTATGCGCGTTTGGGCATCGAAAGACGGCACAAAAAGAAATCATCGCTTCCTTTTCGGCTATCGGTCTCGGTAGCTTCAATCAGTGGCATATATATACTGCAGCACCAACACCCCTTCTCCGATTGACGGAATTTTAGCAAGATCTTTTTCCTTTTGGTTTTTTTTTCCACTTTCGTTTGCTTTTTTTCTGGAAACACTTTTTTTACCACCCATAAACAAACTCAGCCTACTATAGTGATGTCGGCGAAGTCACTAGAATCTAATAGCCAAACATATGAGCTCTCTGGCCAAAGCGGGTCAGAAGTTCAGAATGGCTCCTCATGGCAAAACTTTAAGGACTCTTTCAAGCCAGCGGACCAGGTCGTCTTAAAATTGGACGACTTGGATGCTGTGGAAAAGGCGAACTTGAGGGCTGCCAACTCCCAGCTTCTGAAGAAGTTGAAGAACCGTCATTTGCAAATGATTGCCATCGGTGGCTCGATCGGAACTGGTCTTTTCGTCGGTTCCGGTTCCGCCTTGCAAGCTGGTGGGCCAGCCGGTATCGTCATCGCATGGGCCATCACAGCGACTTTTGTTTTTACAACGATGCAGGGTCTCGGAGAGCTTGCAACCACTTTCCCCATCAGTGGAGGATTTAACATATACGCCACTCGTTTCATCGAGCCGGCATTCGGTTTTGCTATTGGCTGGAACTATTTCCTCCAGTTTTTTGTGCTTCTTCCGCTAGAGCTAGTTGCGGCGTCGATCTCGATTCAATACTGGAACAAGGACTTGAATCCGGACATCTTTGTTGCTATATTTTGGGTGCTTGTTTTTGCCGTCACCATGATGGGTGTCCGGTGGTATGGTGAGGCCGAGTTCATTTTCTGTTTGATCAAGGTCGTCACGGTCATTGGCTTCATCATTTTGGGTATTGTGCTTATTTGTGGTGGTGGTCCTAACCATGAGTTCGTTGGTGGGCGTTACTGGAGAAACCCTGGTGCGTTTGCTAACGGCTTCAAGGGTGTTTGTTCCGTGTGGGTCACCGCTGCGTTTTCTTTTGGAGGCACTGAGATGATTGGATTGGGTGCGGCCGAGTCTGCCAACCCAGCAAAGGCTCTTCCCAAGGCAATTAAGCAGGTTTTCCTCCGTATCACTATCTTCTATTTGGGCACCATTATTGTCATTGCCACACTTGTTCCATACAACGACCCCCATCTTTTGAACGGTACCTCTTCTGTGGACGCCACTGTTTCTCCTTTTGTCATCGCTATTGTTAACGGTGGAGTGAAAGGTTTGCCCAGTGTTATCAATGCGGTCATTTTGATTGCCGTGATTTCCGTGGGTAACGCTTCCGTGTACGCTTGCTCGCGTTCGCTCAACTCGCTTGCCGAGCAGGGAATGGCGCCTAAGTGGACCGGGTACATCGACAGAAAGGGCCGTCCTTTGTTTGCCATCATCGTCACCAACGTGTTCGGCCTCTTTGCGTTTATTGCGGCTTCCGATAAGCAGGAGGACGCTTTCAACTGGCTTCTTGCGTTGTCTGGTCTCTCGTCGATTTTCACCTGGATGTCGATCAACTTCTCTCACATCA
This sequence comes from Metschnikowia baotianmanensis, assembly GCA_030565705.1. Lineage (NCBI taxonomy): Eukaryota > Fungi > Ascomycota > Pichiomycetes > Serinales > Metschnikowiaceae > Metschnikowia > Metschnikowia baotianmanensis. The sequence continues at coordinate 38,789 of JAJMCI010000118.1, forward strand.
GATTCAGAGCAGCAATGAAAAAGCAGGGCAGGTCCTTGGACGAGTTGGTGTTCCGTTCCCAAGCAGGTTTGCTCGGTTCCTGGTACGGATTTGTGATGAACTTCATGGTTCTCGTGGCCACATTCTGGCTCTCACTCTTCCCTCTTGGCTCCGAGCCAAACGCAGCCAGTTTCTTCCAGGGCTACTTGGGTCTCCCGGTGATTCTCATCTCCTATATCGGCTACAAAATCTACTCCAAGTCGTGGAGATTCCTCATCAAGGCCGAAGACATTGACTTGGACACAGGAAGATGTGTTCCGGACATGGACCTCGTGCGCCAGGAGGAGGCCGAAGAGGCCGCCGAGTTGGCCAACAAGTCTTGGTGGCGTCGGGCCTTGGGGTACATCATTTGATTGATCGTCATGCTCGCACATTTTTGCATATTATATTAATACATATACATTATATTGATACATTTTATTAACATATTGATACATTTATAATATTGATACATTTATATTATATTGATACATTTACACAGAATTATATTTTAAAGCAGTTTGAAATTCGTCGATGACGAACGCTTTGTTTCTACCAATTTCAAATTGTACGGTGGATCAACCACCCTCACTGAATTTCTCTCCTTAACACATGGTTCTGTATGCCCGGATGTAGAATGGCTTATTGGCCAAGATTTCTCTCTCCTCAGCAAGTTCCTGCTTCAAGAGGTCCAAATCCAAGTCTCTTCTACCCGTGTCAATGTCAATGTCCTTGGCTCTAATGAAGAACTTCCAGTTTCTCTTCCACAACTTGTGTCCAATCCAGAACGCCAAGATAATAGGGAAGGACAAGTAAGACTGGAAGAAACTCGAGGCATCGGGAGAACCTCCAATGGGCCACAAGGCGACCCAGAACTGGGCAATGACAACCAAAATGTTCAAGATGACACCGTACCACGAACCAATGATACCGGCTTGAGAAACAAACGCAAGCTCATCTTTGCCTCTTTTCTGAATGGAAAGAGCGCGTCTGAATCTAAGGTGGCAAGCACAGATGGAGCCCCATGTGAACAAGGAAGACATACCAGAAAGCGCCAACAACCAGTTGAAGACGTCTCCTTCCTTACCCGAAGCGGAAACAAAACAGATCAATCCGAAGATGGCTTGGAGAATGATTCCAAAGATAGGTCTTCCTTTCTTGTCGATGTAGTTGAATAACTTAGGAGCCTGGCCAGCAGCAGCCAATGCAGCCAAGGTTCTTGAAGAGCCATAGACAGATGAGTTTCCAACAGACAAGACAGCAATCATGATGACAACATTCATCACGGAAGGCAAGCCACTAATACCAGCGTTTCTAATAGCAATGACAAAAGGAGAGAATCTGGCAGTTCCGTCGGAGCCTTGCAAGTCCGGACTGTTGTAAGGAACAAGACATCCCACCAAAATCAACGAGATAATGTAGAACAAGGTGATTCTCCAGAAGACTTGCTTGATGGCTTTTGGCATGGTTTTTCTGGGGTTGACAGACTCAGCAGCAGCCAAGCCCACCAACTCAGTTCCGGAAAAAGCAAATGCAGCGGTAACGAAAACGGAACACAACCCTTTGAATCCATGGTTGAACGATCCTGGATCGTGCCAGTACTTGCCACCAAGGTATCCACCCTTTGGCCCACCACCACAAACCAAGACAATACCCAAGATAATAAAGCCAATCACTGCCACAACTTTGATTGCTGAGAACACAAATTCCGCTTCACCATAGCCTTTAACACCAAAGAAATTGATGGTGATGATAAGCACATAGAATATAGCGACGTATGCGGCCGGATTCGTCTTGCTATCCCAATATTGGACCGTAATTGCAGCAGCGACCAACTCCAAGGGCATGACCACTAGCCATTGCATAGCATAGTTCCAGGCCATGGCAAAACCCCACGATGGATCAATGAATCTCGTGTTATAAGTAACAAAGGCTCCGGATACAGGAAAGGTAATCGCCAACTCTCCCAAAGCATGCACGGTACAGTATATCATCACACCAATCAAAATGTATGCAATCAAAACAGAGGCAGGTCCACCGTTCTTCAAAACTTGGCCAGAACCAATAAATAAACCGGTACCGATCGAGCCACCAATGGCAATCATCTGCAAATGTCTTCCTTTCAAAGATCTGGAAAGAGGCGAGTTGGCAGTAACAATAGCTGCTCTCTCAACCTCGGTCAAATTGGGATCAAGGCCAAGCTCAGCTTCGTCAAATCTTTTGAAGCCGTCAACGAAGCTCTCCCATTTTCCCATAGACTTCTTCTGATCTTGAGCGTCGAAAGCATCAATGTAGACGCCACCGTTTTTTTCACTAGAGGAGGCCTGCTCCTTTGAGAGGACGTAATCCAACTCCTTCTCTGGCATATTCTATGATTGAAAATTACAAAGCCTGTTGTAAGTTGAGTATTCGGGGTTCTAGGTTATAAAATGATAGTAAAAAATTCGCCTACGTGGTGGCGAAATTCCACTCTACTTATACATCGGGAAATCACTAGTTTGCCATCATATGGGGTTGGAAATGTGGAGTATAATACTCTGGCGGCGTGCATATATCCTAGATAAGACACTATCTTGTTATCTCAGAGCTTGTAATTGTGGAATTTGTCGAATCGCCGCATCGTCTGTGCCATACCAATAGCCTGCTAAGCCACTATCTCCTCATTGGTGTCCTGGTTCAATCTCCATTTCCAGATCTAGCCATTATCAACCGCAGCAAGCGTTTCGGACGGAATGGCTTCATTGTACAAGAATAAAATATTACGTAAATCATTGCACATGGATACATCAGTTGAGACTGAAATATAATTGTAAGGACCTTAAAAACTGATCAAGGGGACTTGAAATTAGTGAAAGCTGAACGTAGTTCCGCACAGCGCCTTATCTTTGCCGTCGCATACGTCCAAGAGTTATTTTTTTTTTCTTCTTTTTCTTTTCTTTTTATTCGCTTACGGCCACATCAAAGAAGAAAGATTTGCGAAGAGTGATGGCACACGGTCACGGAGGTTTAAGTCCGAGGCAATCATACGATTATTCAAGTTTGGAAGTTTAATTAAAACAGATTAGCTTTTCGCAAATGATCCTTCTGTAGATAAAAACTCAACCAGACGAATTGAAGGAAGGTTTCTTGGCAACGTCAACCAAATCTAGATCTGGTACATAAAATCGCACTGCCCAACCACGCCCACACATTTCTGCATATTGCGTTTATCGCCATGTGCGGCTTGAGACAGAATGACGTTATGTATAACTCCGATTGAGATCTTGGGGCAAAGAAATTATCAGGACCAAATTGCCCCGGTTTTTATGATTTTGAACTGAAAGAATCGCGGCTGAAGGGAGCTAGTGAACGCCGTATCAGACTTGCGTGTGTTCTTCTGGGGCTCGGCAGATTGCCTTTTATGGACAAAGCTTAGATAGATAACGCTCGGGATAGTGCGAAAACGTTCACGAGGCAGCAAGCCTTTTCAGGTTTTCAATTGGCATTTTATACTGGTATTTCTCTAAAACAAATCTCTATAAATGTCTACAGCGTGTCTTTTACCACGATGGAGCTGGCTCACACAACTTGGTGTCAGGCCTGGCAAACCGTTATCTGCTCTTGAATTTGCTTCCCCCTATCCGCAAATCGCGTTCGTCGTGCACACGCAAACTCAAACTTTTATGTTTTGATGCAGTCGTTCTCAAATATCATAACGCTACTTGACGTGTGCGATTCGAGGGGTGAGGGAAGTCAAGAGAATACCATAGATTTTCACCTCAAGCGCCGAAGAGTCAATAAGCGTATCTCTGAGTTAACTATATTTTCAGACCTATCTCAAATCAGTATATCCCCGCAGACGTCCAGCATTATGATGGGGCCAGTCGCGCGGTTCATATCATTCAACTCTTTAGACTTTTCTTACTGTGTTGTAAAGAATTCGGACGTTGTGACCCATGGTAGGTCACTCTTTTCGCCCCGCTATCTAACTCTTGTACATGCAGGTCGAACTGGACTCCTCATAGTTATAGATAAGAGTGTGTGGACTCCGGGTAACCTCCATGCCCACGACTTCAAAATCGCCACAGAAGTCCGTAGTTGTGAACCGACTTTTTTCATTACACGAAGTGTTCATATTTTGGCCGATCGGTATTCCTATAGGCTCTTTGTGTTCGCGCAATGCGCTAGATTGCTCTGTCCTTTAACCCTTTCAGTGAAGCCAGCGGGAATTTTGAGAATGCACCCATCCCTTAGGATTTAGCCAAGATTCCATGCATGAAAATGGACTAGAGCAAGATCATAAAGGAAGTTATATTCCTCCGTCCCCATGATGTCCCTGTATTTTCTGAGCCTACCCTCACCCCCCTCCCCTCAGTCGTTTCGTCTTAGACTCATCTTTAATATACCTTCATATAGAGCAATTATCAACCGCAATCTGTAGTTTTTATTTATTTGATTTTTTTTAATATATTCATTGATTAAAGGGAGCTAAGTCCAAAAACTGTACAGCTATACATGAAACCTCCAGCCTTTTCCAAGGTCACATTTAACGAATCACTTACGATGATTCCGACCTGACCTGACCTCCACTATGTATTGAAGTTAACTTTGTCAACTTCCTTCTGTCTTTTTTTTAATAGATCCATTGATTGGATGAATTGCTTTCCACGCTTTAGTAATCTGCCTAGGCAGTAAAGCTGGAAGCATTTCATCCGAAGGATACTTATGCCGCCTTCCAGATTATACCTTCGGACGGTCTTAACAAACCAATTCAACTTTTTCAAGTTCTCACATGAGGTGTCAGTTTTTACAATCCATTCCTCGAAAAAGCTACCATGTTTGAATATCACCAAGGCTTCACTGAGCAGATAGTGAAGTACCTTTCTAAGGTTACTAAGGAGGATTTTGCTCGATTCCCCGAGTTCCATGTTATTTTTTTTTTGATGGTTTCTTTTTAATCCATTGATTGAAGGGGGGCTCAAAAGTTACCATTTAATCCCAAAAACTGTTTCTTGAAGCAATGCACGTGGCCATTTTTCCAAATACACCTTTCGGGCGGTGTTAGCAAACCAATCTCAACTTTCTCAAAGCTTAAAAAATACACAACTTACGCAGGAAAATAACCCAACGCGTCCAGAAGTGCAAAAAACCGATTCATAAAAGCGCACCTGAAAAATACATTTCATAACTTTTACCAATTTCAATACTTTAACAGACTATAACTATAGTTTTTTTATCCAAGTTGATTAATCTAAGCAAGATAAATATCTTTTGCCTACGAAAGCGTACTAGAATCAGGGTTTTAAAGACGGGAAGCGGGATAGAGCCTGCAAATGCGCACCTTTCTGGGAGAAAAAGTCAACCGACGCAAACATATACAAACGGTGCGTGCTGGAGGGCAAGAGTTTCCTGCGTAGGGGCATCAAACTTAGGATAAGTAGGAGGCTGCATCACTAACGCATGTGAATGTCTCTTAACCGCATAGATCAGAAACTTATCAGCCCTAGGTGTAGTAAACCAAGACACAGACCCTGGAACTGGTGTTTCCGGAGAAGGGGCTCCGGGAACCAAAGATGCATTGGAAGTTG